>VDFB02304789.1:227161-254290 GCA_007258455.2 Sequoia sempervirens | reverse complement strand
AAAAAAAACCTGAAGTTTAGAAACTAGATTCAATTTGCTACAGATTCTATTCTTACATATTATTTGAAATAATATAGATAACTTATTCAAATTTTTACATCAAGTTGCCTAACTCTAATTTTTTTGAATTTTTTGCCACTTAAGGGCTTGTTTTTCCATGATGATCTTGCACATACCCATAGCAACTTTTCTCCTTATCAACACACACGTTTTCCTTTGTCACCAATGATATGATGTTAAAAATGATTCTTTTTCACATACTTAGGAGACTTAGGGATCTTTTCCAAAACTTCCTCCTCTCCAATATGAACTTCTTTTTCCTTACCTTCATCTTGGTCATTTTCTTTGTAAGAGGACTCATCTAATTCATATCCATCTATCACCACAAAATTGTTCTATATATCTTCATCCACTTTGACACTTGTACTCTCAATAATCTTCTTCAACCTTTTGTTGTAGCACCAGTAAGCTTTTCTTCTTGTAGAATATCCAAGGAGGATACCTTCATCAAATCTTGTATCAAAATTTCCTAAGTTTTCATCATCTCTTTTGATATAACATTTTCTACCAAATAGTTTGAAATATTGGACAGTAGGAATTCTTCCATACGAGAATTCATAGGAAGTCTTTGCACTATTTACTCTTCCTTGAACTCTATTAAGAATTTATATAGCAGTATGAATGTCATTTTTATGGTGCAAATTTTTTTGACTTTCACATTGCTTCGACCTGCAAGTCTCTAGCCTCCTCATTGCTCTAGCCCACAAGTCTTCGGCTTCTACATTGCTCCAGCCCGCAATGGTCCAATTCCCTCAAAAGTGGAAAATTCACTCACTGGTGTCAAACCCTCTGGCATTCACATTGCTCCAGCCCATAGTCATCCAATCCTTGAAAAGTGGAAAATTCACTCAACAACGCTAACCCCTCTAGCTTTCGTATTGCTCCAGTATGCAGTGGTCCAATCCCTCAAAAGTAGAAATTTCACTCACTGGTGTCGAACCCTCCGACTTTTGCATTGCTTCAACCCTCAAAAGTCCATTTCCTGAAATGGAAAATTTCCCAAAAAGGAAAGTTTATTGAAATGGAAACTTTCTTGAAAAGGAAATTTCCCCGAAATGGAAATTATCCAAAAATCAATTTTTTCTTGAAATGGAAAATTTCCTAACATGGAAAGTTTTTCGAAAAATTAAATTTTCTTGATGGACTATAAATTGATATATTTTAATATTTTAAATAAGGAAAATTTATCATTTCTAGAGGTTTACATTATGATATTTCATGACACACCTCTACTTCTCAGGATGCTTAGAGGGATAAAGGATCAATTCATTTAGGGACCAACATATGAAACCATGCCATATATTGGAGGGAGGAGTAAATGAATTAAATGGTCAAGATGAACCTACATATGGATTCGTCCAAGGCCTTATTCACTATGGAAAATATTAATATTCAATGCAAATCTACTTGAGAATTTGTGCCTACCAACTAGAAAGGTGATTTTAAAGAGGACTAGATAAAGGATGTTGTTTTCACTCCTCCAATAAGGAGATAATCACTAAAATTGAGGAAGGGGATATTTGTTCCTCTATGGGTCAAATACGTAACCAAATCACCTGATTAGATGTAAAATAGGCATGTATTGTCAAAACTTAATGTACTCCAAATATTAAAAACTAATGTAATTTGGGCCCTTGAATTGGATTAAATTCTAGCCATTGATTTTCAATGTAACATCTATACAAGGCTAGTTCTTTCTCATTTGTAAGGAGTTAGATGTAGGAGAGGAAGAACTGGAGATTGTTAAGCAAATGCTTGATAATTAATGCAAATAGGTCATTGATTTGGTGATTTTTTGTGTTGAGATTAAATGTGTTATGGTTGAACCTTCTTTGATTCTCAAATGTTAGTTTCATGTTCATTCATATTAATGTTGAAGTGTTGAATACATTGATCGATCTTTGGTTCATACTATTAGTGGCTTGCTAATTGTGAGTTACTATGCATAATTAGTCTGAGCCTTTTTAATGCATTATTTTAATTATGAATATTTATGCATATTGTGCCAAGAATTGGATATGTGTATGGATGTTTACTATCTAAAAATATTTGAGTATTTCTTTGAAGATTGCACTATTTTTGTGATATTGTGGATGTAATCCTGGTTAAGCAGAAGTTCGTATATTTGGGGGATCTATATATCTGAAGCATTAACCATTGATGTGAGTTTCCTTAGATTTTAGATTAGGATCTATCTCAACCCTTTATATTTTGATATTTATTTGGATTAGTTTCATAATTAAAAGAATCACCACATTGTCATATTTGATGATAAAGATTATTTTCAGATCTTTGATCTAGAAATTACATTTGAGGACTACACACATTTTCAGATTTCATAAAACCTCATTTGAGTTTTGACACTTCTAGCCATATTGAATAGTAAGACCCCTTGTGATTACCAACATAACACATTACCACTGAGTTTTTTTGCATTCTCAAGACCTAACCTTAGAGACCTTGGGGTTATTTTTTTAAGTTAGTATGAGGAAATTCACCTTTCAAGAGAGATAGAACGTTCTTGTTTTATTTGAGTTGAGTACTGAAAAAAAAATCATCAACAAAATTGGAATTAGGAGGGTTGAGAATAAAGAAAAAATGTTAGAAGTTGAATGATTCTTCATGTACAAGTCTAAGATATGATGGATATCATTATATTCAGAAAATCTAAAAATCTAAAAATTTGAAAATACAAAAGAAAACTTCTAAACTAAGATGGAGGAGCAACAATTTTAGATCAATATTGTTCAACTTCAAGAATCTTTGAATAAATGATTGTATCTTAAGAGTCTTAAGAGTTTGAATCACTTTGCATTATTGGAGAAATACAAATTTCATAATACCTCTAGGCATAATGAGCTGGAATGTTTGACCTTTTTGGATAGAATGGAAATGACTTTGCAAGGAAAAAATTATTCTTTTGGGAAGTACATGAACCATTGGTGTCTGCAAAAATGGAAGAACTTGTTGAAACTACAATAGAAACCTTCACTAGTTTGGTCAGAGAGTAAATTAGTAGTGAGAATGGTTGGAAGATGTACTTCTATCTAGTTGGTGCAGGAAGCACAATGCACCTTCATTCATAATTTGCATGCCTTGTATGCACTAACATAATCAGCCAAGACAAAAGCTTTTTAGAGCATCCAAGTACCTGTAAAGAAGAACCATCTCCAATAGGATCTACATACAAGGAATCAAAAGGACCTCTAGTAGTTGATGAATTAGAAAAGTCTATAGTAATAAGCATTGAAACAACTACCAAAGATGTTGTAGACAAGAAAGAGGAAGTTGAAATTCTTAGGACAACAAGAATACATGATGAGATGGAACCTGAAACAAGAAGTGTCATCCCTTTGGAAGATGTTCAAACATCTTAATTTAAGGAAGATTCAAATGAGTTGGATCAACCCCATGATAAGCCAGTTAGTAATCAAACTTCCTCTACAAATGTTGATGAAGATTCTATACTAGTGGGATATGACGAATTTATGAAAAAACTCATGAAATACTGGTCAAGTTTACAATATAAAATATGTTTGGAGGAATTGCTATTATCAAGTTGGTGTAGAATACATGATGTGGCATATTCAAAGCTCACATGTATGTCTTTCCAAACAATAATAAGGAAAATAGAGGAACAAGAGTATGTGCAGGATCATGATGGGCCAAAAAGTGGCGATATGATGGGTATGTGTAGGGTATGTGGCTGACAACTTTTTTCTAACCCAAAATTGATTAAATGAAAAGGGTTTTAAAAGAAAATTCTCAGTTTTCCACCAATATAAATTTTGATTTACTTTGAGTTTAATAAATAATTATTATTCATTTTCTATTTGAATTATGACTAAAGTCCTAATTGATAGGCTGATTAAAAATCATCTATAGCTTTCAAACAGTATCACATTTTTTGAATCTGAAACATGTATCACATTCTATGCATCACATACTGTGAACCATGATTCCCAACCTACACAAACACAAAAAAAAATCAATATGTTAGATCAAATGCATGGTTAGAAACATGATTCCTCAAGAAATTCATTTGAAAGTAAAAGAAGAGGAATGAAGTTAAGAACACAACAAATTTGAAGCAAGAATATCAAATCCTATTCTAAAACAAAGAAAACTCTTAATATCTTAAGGGAGTTGGTGCCAATTTGATGTGAAAATTGGCCCTTTCCCAACTCCAATGATGTGATGAAGATACTTGATGAGGGATGGATGCTTGTAGTGATGACTTCAATGGAGCTCCATGTTGAAAATCTGTAAAAAGCCTAACTATGCTTGGATGAAATTGATGATAAGTTGCTATGGATTTGAGTATAATAACTTTGCATGAATTGTGGATGATAGAAATGAAGGATGAGCTCTCTATTTATGGAAAGAAAGAGTTGAAGATTGAAAGATAGGATGAATGTGGGATAAAATATAAGCTAATGACATTATGTCACTTGTCAACATGTGAGAGGATGAAGGTTGAGCACATTTTGATCAATGTGCAAGTTTGAAATTTGAATTTGAAGAAGTGACATGTTTAGGGGGGATGAAAGAGGAGAGTTAAATGCCACTTGGCTCAAGGCAAGGACATGTAAGAGGCATTGAATTGGTATGTGCAGGATCATCATGGAAAAAATAGGCTTAAGTGGCAAAAAATTGAGAAAAATCGAGTTAGGCAACTTGACTTAAAAATTTGAATAAGTTATCTATATTATTTCAAAAATATGTAGAATAGAATCTATAGAAAATTGAATGTAGTTTCTAAACTACTAGGTTTATTTAAAAAAAATAAAAATCTATTTGGTGAAAATTTGAAATTTCAATGGAAAGTACTTAAATTTCATGGAAAAATAAGTAGGAGTCAATCACCGACCACCTAACCATAATAAAATGATAATATTTTTTTATAATATTTTAGATAGAAGTAGATGACTCATGTCTAGATGTGATGCATATTTTTTGTAATTTTTAAATAAATAATTAATTAGATTTTTGTACAACTTATAAAAAATATAAAAACTCGTGATATGACACCTTAACTTGGTCAAAACTTCATGAAATTTATTTTTCTTTTTAAATCCTATAGTATCCCGAAGCGAGATATGACACATGTTTTGATTAAAAAAATGTGATACCGTTTGAAAGTTATAGATGTTTTTCAATTACCTATCAATCGGGACTTTAGTCATAATTCAAATAGAAATGAATAATAATTATTTATTAAATTCTAGTAGAGCATAATTTTATATTGGGGAAAGCTAAGAATCTCTTTTAAAACCCTTTTCATTTCATCAATTTTTGGGTAAAAAAAAGTCACCAGCCACATACCCTACACATACCCATAATATTGCCACTTTTTGGCCCATCATGATCCTGCACATACCTGAATGCCTTGTTGGATGTACATGTCTCTTTGGGGGGAGATTTAAAATTTGAAGAATATTCCCACTTTGATGCCTTTTTTTGAATGAAAATAGATTATTTATAAATCAATTAAATTGATTTTCATGTGCAAGTTGCAAAATCTAGAGGATTTGAGTGATTAGGATTAGAATTAATCATGATTTGATTAATTTAAATGATGTTAGTTGATTTGACCATTTTGATTTAGATTTTATGATTTAAATAACTCAAAATGAGAAGAGAATGATTTAGACCTAGTTAAATAAATATTTTTGATTTATTTAACCAAAGAGGGCGATGTTAGATTAAATTAGATAAATGTTTGATTTATTTAATTTAATTAGATGAACTTTAGAGATTTAATCAAATAATATGGATTATTTAATTAAACAAAGATAGGAAGATGAAATGACCTAGCTAATTACATACAGACAATGATTTAATTAAATCGAGGGATTTATTTAATTAAAAGGGGAATTATGATTACTTTAATCAAATAAGGCTATTTGATTAAATGGTTAGACAGAGGGATAATTTAGGATGAAGCGATGTTAGTAGATCCAAATCGAGTGTGCAATATCAATCTATATATTTTCTATGTCTACATTTTTCCCCTCTTTGAAGCGATGCACTTATTGCATTGGTTCAAAGAATAACCTTGCCATGATCGAAAGTCAAAAATTCTCTGATTTTTTTGGATGCCTCACTACTGCCCCAGCGAAAAGAATTATGGTGGTATACTGCCCCCTTGAGAGATCAAGTGGAAATACTAATTTCCTATCGAGATCGCGATAAAATGTGAGAGGAGTGGTTCTACTAATTAGAGGATGAAAGATAATTCTTTAGAAAGATCAGATATTTGACGTAGACAATTTTGATGATGTATAGACAGTCATCAACCATGGGTAGCCTCATGCATATTTTGATATATTACAAATAGTTGATCCTGATTTGTACCATGACAGTTACATTATTGATGATATAAATGAGATGATTATGATGTTTGGATGATATGGATGCACATGATATGATATGATGATGCTTTTATGATTATGCAAATAGATGATAAATGTATGGTTTATGAGATTTTTAGAATAACCAATCTATATTATGCAATGATGGGGATGAATGCATGTGGTATGATTAATGCTTTCTATATGATATGATATGCATTATGCAGTATGTTGACAGTTTGTGGATGCAAGATAGATGCAATGGTGTTGATTTATGATTAACTGTCATGGTACGATGTTAGCGCAAAAAGAAAGAGATAGAAGAAAAAAAGAGATTCCAACAAGACATGAGATGATGATGATGATGATGATTACTTGCCAAGGAGTTGGGATTTTCAAAGGGAAAATTGCCTTATGTTTGATAACACACGTAGGAACGATGCCTCAGGGTATAAAGAACTAGGATGGCGTTGTACCTAGTGTGATGGACTTTGACTCAACAAACAGATAGGCATATTCTTGTTCACACTAGACATACGAAAAACCTTGCTAGGATGTACCTAAAAAAGAAAGTATTCACTAAGTTATATTACAAGAACGTCCAACAAGCGCAGCAGATAAAAATATGATGATCATTGCCCCATTCCTATCTCTCTAAATCCCTTCATTGGGGACATCATTGAGAGGTCCTTGGAATGAGCACAATAAGATAAATCAAAATAAAAAGATATAGTAAACAAACAAGTCAATGTTCTTCATACCACTAGCCAAGGGGATGTGTTTTGTTTAAGATAAGTATACAAAGTGATATCCAAAATTATGCCCATTGTCGGAACGATATATCCTAGGACATGCATTGTATAGGATGATGATGGGTTGATAAGTTGTTTGATAGGATTTTGGTATAAGGTTGACTAACATGTTTGAAAATGATTAGGAGTTTGATTTTACATTTAAAATTTTGAATTTTTCTTTTGATTTTACGTTTGAAGCTTTCTTTTGATGATTGTTGTACTTGTTTCTATTAGTTTTACCAAAGGGTGAGTGTGATGATTGATTTATTATGGATGATTGTTTATTGCGAGTGAAAGCGAGATGAGATAGATGTAATTTTTCAAATATTTAGATGTTTTTGGAGTTTTTGAAATGTTTTAAGGCTGTTTTTGGTATTTTCTTGGTTTTTTGGATCTTTTTTTAGGTTTTATGAGATTTTATGAATGTTTTTGGTTTTTGGTATTTTTTGAATGTTTTTTGTGTTTTATGAATGTTTTTGGATTTTGATGTCTCGGGGGCTAATCAAAGATTAGCCTTGCCTATGTTTAAGCTCAGAGACGACGTAGTTCAAATTCCATGTTTTTGATGTTTTTTTTTAACTTTTTGAGTGTTTTTGGATTTTGATACGATTTTGGATGTTTTTGGATTTTTCACATGATTTTGACGATTTGGATATGGATGTGTGTGATGATATCAGTGATCTATTTTGGGATTTTGTTGAAAACCAAGCTAAGGTTGATTGATTGGATCAATGGATTGATGATGATAACATTGTTGAGGATACACAACAATGCAAGGACAGTGTTAAGCAACACGAGGATTCATAATGGATATCCCAAGATGATGTAGGATATGATGATAACATTGTCGAGGATACACAACAATGCAAGGATAGTGTTAAGTAACACAAGGATTAGGATGGATATCCCAAGATGATGATGTATTGATTGGTTTTGATTTTATCAAGATTGATGAAGCTTGGTTTGGAACAAAATATGTTTTGGATGATTTGATGTGACGTTGAAGAACACATCAGATGTGACTGATAGTGATTATTTGGATTGATGTTTGATAAAGATTCATAAGGAATGTCTTCTCGTCAAAATATGCCATGGGCTAGTGATTTGGTTTTTTGCTCACAAGTGGTAGACCAATTTGATTTCACATTTGCCAATGTTCAGATCACCACATAAGTTGGAGGATATATGTCAAGATTTATTCCTGAAGCAAGATGTAAATATCTTCCCCCAGTGTCTAGCAATGTATGAATGCCATGGGTGGATGCTTGGATAAGTGTATGGATGGAGGGATATGGATTATCTTGTGATAAGATAAGGTGTTCGGATAAAAAAATCTCATTTGGATAATGCTTCATGGCATAGATAATGTTGGGTAGGATAGGATCAATGAAAATGACCCATGTCAAGATGTCTACCATAAGCAAGTGTAAAGTGTGCACCAATTTTTTTCAAATATCAAGATAATTTGGACTATGGATGCAGATGGATAAAGATGGATTTGATAAATGGTTCATGGATGAATGGATTTATTATGGATATAAGATGGATGGAATGCTAGATATATTATGGATGGGATGAGATGCTTTCCCTTGAAATGGCGCACGTAGATGCTCGATTCTACACATGTCGTTTTTTTGCGAGGTTTTCATCACGGTACTTTCCCAAAGCGCCACCGAAGTGGTTTTCACCAGAGGACAATTTTTTTCTTTACTATTTTAAATCCTTTTTTCTGATTTTTTTGGATTTTTGATATTTTTTTATTTTTTGTATTTTTCTGTGAAAGATTTAAAGCTCATGCTGAACCACAAGGTGTTTCTAATGTAGATTTTTTTTTCATGATGTTCCATTGATATCCTGCTTGAAGAAGTTTGTTTGCTAAGATACATGCACTTGAATGCAACTTTTGGGATTCTTGATCTGCTTTATTGATACTAGGGTTAACTATGTCTCTATGCGCACATCGCGATAGAGTGCCTTCAGAATCCTTATGATGAAGGGTCATTTCCAATACATGGTCAATTTGAGAATTGGATATCATGCGTGGAGGTGTGGATGGAGTGTGTTTAGGGATAAGAGATGGATTGGTTGACAGTTTGGAACCTTTGACTCTCCAAACTTGGGAAGATAAGCAATGATGGGTGGATACAAAAGTGTGCATGGAATTAGGACCAACTGCTTGATACACTTTGTGCGTCACTTGAAAAGCTTTCTTTTTCTTTTGTGGACATCTTTGATGGATACTTTTCCCTTTTTTATTTTTCCCCATAGTTTCTTTGACTAATGGAGTTCGATAGGGATAATCTTTCTTTGTATTCTTTGGTATCCATGTGTATTTTATTTTTCCATTATTCTTCTTTGCTTCTTTTTCTTTGATAACGTTCTTTGTGATTTGATTCAAATCTTTCTTTTGATGTTGGTCCCAATTCGTGGATGGTGTGATGGGTGGATGACAATTCATGACATGGCTGGTTGTAGTATTGGAACTTGTTTCATCATAAAGAGTCTTTGTGCTCCCTATGTTGGAATTTTCTTGAGACATAGTTGCCCCCAGTATTGTGGAAGTATTACCTTCATGCTTTGATTCTACTTGTTCTGAGAGCTCTTGTTTAGAATGCATTCTATGATAAATGACCACCACTGATGATGTTATTGGAATTTGTTACTCTGTTGACTCCAAAATATCATATTTTGTCTGGCATGTCTCCTTGAGTGGATAATGTTGGATATCTTCATACATGATGTCCTCAGTCTGAATTTGGGATATATCTTATCCTGATGTTGAAAACTTAGTTTGACTATAGGAATCACTAACCTTCTCTTTTTGTGTAATAATGTCAAGAGTAAAGGAATCCTGTTCTGAATAAAGATCATCTACGTGTCCATCCAAAGAAAGCATCTCATGGGTAGATGGAGGAGTATGTGCTATGTGGCTATGATCATCTTGTATAGATAGGAGAGTATCCATTAGACCATTGTAGTAGCTTGGAGATACAAACTCTTGATCTTGAATGATTTCAAAATTTCTTTCGACATGCTTTGGATCAAATTCTTGATATGGGTCAGTTTCAAAGGATGGATTACTTATAAAGGTTTCTAGGATATCTTCATTAGGAACATAAAGTGGTTCATTATCCTCTTGATCTTTGAGTGGGCTTGGATCAAGTGTCGAGTTGAGGATTCCTTCAGTATCTATAATCATGAGGTCAAAGGGGTTCAACATGTCTTGGAAAGGACCATTGCTAGACTTTGGTGAAAGATTTTGATCATGCTTTGGAATAAATTCTTGAGATATGTCCTCTAACTCATAAGGCAATGTAGAGACATTTTCAATATGATCATTGGTCAATGGATCGTAGATTATGTCAATTGGATCAAATAATTCTAACACTCCTTGAAATAGATCACTAAAAAGTGGCTCTTGATGTATGGTAAGTTGATCATCAAATGGGGTGGAAACATCTTCAAGGTGCTCATTGATGGAGAGATCTTGATCATTGCTTTCAAAACTTGTGGTGGAGGGATTTTCAATGTCTTCAACCATAGGGTCAAATGATGTTGACATTTCTTGAATTGGATCATTGTTGGGTATTGTTGGTGGATTTTAATCATGACTAAAAAGTGACTCTTGATGTATGTTAATTTGATCATTAGATGAGGTGGAAACATCTTCAAGGTGTTCATTGATGGATAGATCTTGATCATTGTCCCCAATAGTGATTATCTTTTGATCAATAAGGTCTTGGATGATATTTTTGAGTTGATTACAACTTGATGTTGTGTGTCCCTTTGTTTTGTGGAAATCACAATGGTGCTCCTCGTTATACCCTGGTAATTTAACTAGGGGTTCTTGATAATTCCCATAGATGGGGAGCTTGATGAGATTTTCTTGTACCAATTGTTGCAGTACTAATTTGATTGGTCTCCCAAGTGGTGTATATTTTTGTTTGTTACCTTGTGAGATTCGATCTTGTGGTGATTGATTTTGGAGATGTGGTGATTGATCTTTGAAATGTGGCGATTGATCTTTGAGATGGGGTAATTGGGTTTGTTGTTGATGTTGATCTTGATATCTAACCTCTTGACATTGGAGATTTTGTTCTTGATGCGGTTGTGGAAACAACTCAATGCTTTGATGACATGGATTAACCAATGGAAGAGTACATTGATTTTGGAGTAAAAATGTCTCTTGTTTCAAGGCTTCAGTTAGTTTTCCAAGTGAAGCAATTTGGTCTATCAAAAATTGGTCTTGATTTTGATCTTGGCACCCTTGATATAGTTGGTTTGAATTTTGTTCAAGTGGATTTGGAATGTATGCTGGTGGTGTTTGTATGGGATCATGGAAAAATTGTCTTTGGACAATGTTCTGATTTGGGATGATGTTTAGATTTCGCATGATAGGTTGAAGTTGAACATTGTTGGTGTTGGGGATCATATTGTGTTGATTTAGGTAACTTTGATTTTGCATGGTGTTACCTTGACTTGGATCAATACATGGAGTGGTTAACATCTTTTTTGGACTTTGAACAACATTCGTATGATTTGCAAACATATCCATCCCAAAGTTTACCAAATTTGGATTCACAATGTTCATGTTTGGAAAATTGTGCTTGGTATATTCACATCTGGCATGTATGGATATGGTGGGATGATGTTGTTTTGAGGAAGAATCATGCATTGGGTGTTTGGTTGATAGATTTGTAGGTTTGGACTTGGATTTAAATCTACCGTTGGGAAAGGTGTTCCAAAATTTTGACTAGGAATACTCACATTTGTTGGACCATTGAGGTTTGTAGGAGATAATGATCCCATGTATGGATTGTATAAATGTGAGTTTTGAAAATCAATTGGCATTGTGAGGCTTTGATAACTTGGTTGGTTTAGACCACTTATAATGTATGGATCAATTTTATATTCCATGTTCTTCTTTTGTTTTGACCTTGTTGAAAAAATGACCTCTAAGGTGTTTATGACCAATGATGAGATGAAGGATGAAAGGGGTGAATGATATGGGTGTTTTTTTTCTTAGGAACTTTGGATCAATGTTAGACTTTAGGATTTGATTTTGATTGGTTTTGATTGGATAATGAACTTGTAAACCCTAGGATGTTGGATGTGATCTTTAGGATAAACTTGTTCAAAGGTGTGTTGATTTAACTAGAGGTATGAGAAAGGATGCATTCCCATACTCCTAATTAAACAAGGTGATTTTGATTTGGTTTAAGGATGTACCCAAGTCTAGATAATGATGTTTCCAAAGCTCTAAATTTTCTTGTGGGATGGGATGATAAATGTTTGAAATGGATGAAGTGTTTGATTTTGATCCTAAATGAACCTAAGAAGGACTTGTTTACAAGGCCAAGGTTTTGAAGAACATGCCTTTCTATAAGAGTAGTTTAAACCAAAAAAACAATGTTTGCATGAAAACCATATGACCAAAAGAGACCAAGCACATGTGTGGGGTTCAATTTGAGTTAATCTTGGTTAATGAATTTCTTTTACCACAAACACACTTCTTGTTTAGTTTTCAAACTGAATATCTATGTCTCAATTCCTTCTCATTCCACAAGGTCCATTATGTGAAAATCGAGGTTTCAAGAGCATAGTTTCCTATTGTTGACTTTGGAATTAACAAATCGAGATGTAGGTCTCATTGTTTAGAATCCTTCTAGGGATAAGAACCCCTAGGGACAAGAAATAACACGAGGAATTTTCAAAGGTATTTGTTCCTCTCAAAGAGTTTGAAATTCTAATGATTTGTTGAATGTTGGTTTCGATGTTTTGGATCCAAGCACCGTGTTTTCAAACTGACTCACAAGCAATATAACATCCTAGCTCAATTGGTACGTTTTTCTTGGTGGGCTTGTCTCATGCCCTTCGTAGAAGAAGAGATGATTTTACATGCAACCAAGGAAAAAATATAAAGGTATGTTAAGAATGAAGTCTTAACCTCTATATTTTAACGAAGATCGGACATGGCAAGTAACTTCTTGGAATCTAAGTTCCAATGCACCACTTTGATAAACTCGTTGGATGGACGGGTTGGTTACTACAAAGAAGAGTTTTAGTTTAGACTTTCCGTTCGTAGGAGTTGACCCAGCATGGCGAGAGACCATTGCTGCCCTTCTCGTCAGAGCCAACTGCGTGATACTGATGTTTATTCCAATACCCACATTTATATCCCAGCTAGAAATACTCTCGGGTACAGAGTGTTACCAGTTGAGTCGTTCCCTTGGGTGAGTACTTTTTCCCCAAGGCAGGCCCTCTAAGATAGAAAAAAGCAAGTAAACACATTCATAGTTCGATCAACCTTCATTTAGAAAAAAAGGGAGAACACATGCAATAGGTTTACTCACACTCGCAAAGTTTGTTGTTTAATTTTAAACCCAAATTGAGGTGTGTATACGCAATTACTTACACAACTTAATGTCACCAAAAGCCTTTTGATTCTCAAGATCATCATGAGGTGTGAGAGAAGTCTATACATCTTTTGATGATATTACTTTGAGTAAGCAATTACAAGACAAAGAAGCACTTGTTCATTTTAAGTCCACAAAGCAAAAGTGAATTCTTTTTATAGCACCAAATCAAATGTGGAATTTTTCTTGTTCAATTGTTAGCCTCAAACGAAATCTAGTGAGTTTTTTCTAAAGTTCATTTTAGCCCTTTGTAGCAAAAATTGAATTGAAATGTTCCTTTTAGAGCCCAAAAGAAATTTAGTAGGTCCTAAAAGCTTGAAAGATAGAAAATCCTTAGAAGAGGGATTATAATTTCTCCCCAAAGTGTTTAAAAACACTTGTTACAATGATGTGATAATTCTTGTTCTTTGACTTCCATGCTCCCTTATCCTTCAAAACCTGCAATACAAGCTCCAAATGTCAAATGAAATCAAGAAACAAGAAGATATGAGGGTTAGATAGATGATTAAGAATAAAAACCCTAAAAGTTAGACCAAGTTTCATTATGATTTGACATTAAGTGAAAATTTGAAAATTTTAACTCTATCAAAGTTGATAATAACCTAAACCATTGGATAGCTTATGAAATTCTACCCCATTTAAAAAAAAAAGCTACGAAAAAGACCAAAAAATGACCAAGATATGGCCATTTTAAGTTTGCATGAAAAAGCAAGAAAATCAAGCGGTTTTGTCTGTGATGGCGGCTCTGTTTGGAGTTTAAGCGGTGCTATATGGCGACGTTAGAGATCTAGTGGTGTAGTTTGAAGTTTTGAGCACTGCAGTTTGTTTCCAGTGGTGCAGTTTGTTTCCAAAGAGGTTATGTATAGCCCTGCTGGACTGTGAGTGGAACTGTTTCCTATAAACACAAAAACACAAAAAAACATGAAATTTTCTCAAAAAACATGATTTGATCTTCTGTTTTTCCCTCCTTCTAGCGCCAAAATGTGAACCATGATTCCCAACCTGCACAAACACAACAAACAATCAATATGTTAGATCAAATGCATGGTTAGAAAAATGATTCCTCAAGAAATTCATTTGAAAGGAAAAGAAGAGGAGTGAAGTTAAGAACACAACAAATTTGAAGCAAGAATATCAAATCCTATTCTAAAACAAAGAAAACTCTTAATCTCTTGAGGGGGTTGGTGCCAATTTGATGTGAAAATTGGCCCTTTCCCAACTCCAATGATGTGATGAAGATACTTGATGAAGGATGGATGCTTGTAGTGATAACTTCAATGGAGCTCCATGTTGAAAATCTGCAAAAAACCTAACTATGCTTGGATGAAATTGATGATAAGTTGCTATGGATTTGAGTATAATAACTTTGCATGAATTGTGGATGATAGAAATGAAGGATGAGCCCTCTATTTATAGAAAGAAAGAGTCGAAGATTGAAAGATAGGATGAATGTGGGATAAAAGATAAGCCAATGACATGATGCCACTTGTCAACATGTGAGAGGATGAAGGCTGAGCACATTTTGATCAATGTGCAAGTTTAAAATTTGAATTTGAAGAAGTGACATGTTTAGGGGGGATGAAAGAGGAGATTTAAATGCCACTTGGCTCAAGGCAAGGACATGTAAGAGGTATTGAATGCCTTGTTGGATGTACATGTCTATTTGGGGGGAGATTTCAAATTTGAAGAATATTCCCACTTTGATTCCGTTTTTTGAATGAAAATAGATTATTTATAAATCAATTAAATTGATTTTCATGTGCAAGTTGCAAAATCTAGAGGATTTGAGTGATTAGGATTAACATTAATCATGATTTGATTAATTTAAATGATGTTAGTTGATTTGACCATTTTGACTTAGATTTTAGGATTTAAATAACTCAAAATGAGAAGAGAATGATTTAGACCTAGTTAAATAAATATTTTTGATATATTTAACCAAATGGGGTGATGTTAGATTAAATTAGATAAATGTTTGATTTATTTAATTTAATTAGATGAACTTTAGAGATTTAATCAAATAATATGGATTATTTAATTAAACAAAGATAGGAAGGTGAAATGACCTAGCTAATTACACATAGACAATGATTTAAATAAATTGAGGGATTTATTTAAGTAAAAGGGGAATTATGATGACTTTAATCAAATAAGGCTATTCGATTAAATGGTTAGAAATAGGGATAATTTAGGATGAAGCGATGTTAGTAGATCAGGATCGAGTGTGCAATATCAATCTATATATTTTCTATGTCTACACATACTATAGGATTAAAAAAAAGAATTTCATGAAATTTTGACCAAGTTAAGGTGGTCAGACATACGAGTTTTTATATTTTTTTAAGTTGTAATAAAAAATTCATAATTAATTATTTACTTGGAAAAAATTATAAAAAATATGCATCACATCTAGACATGAGTCCTCTACTATATATAAAATATTCTGAAAACATATTATCATTTTATTGTGGTTAGTGGTCGACAAACACCTACTTATTTTTTCCCTGAAATTTAAGTACTACTACATTGAAATTTCAAGTTTTCACCAAATAGATTTTTATTTTTTTAAATAAACCTAGTAGTTTAGAAACTACATTCAAATTGCTACAAATTCCATTCTTACATATTTTTGAAATAATATAGATAACTTATTCAAATTTTTACGTCAATCTGCCTAACTCTAATTTTTCTGAATTTTTCACCACTTAAGGGCTTATTTTTTCCATGATGATCATGCACATACCCACAAGTTAGGTTTTTAGAACCATCCAATACAAATTTCCTTTCTATCATTGCAGAAAACATGCCAAGAATAGAATAACATGAATCAACTAATTGCTCAAGTGAACAAGGTTGACAAATAGATTTTGGGGTAGCAATAGAGAAAGAACAATGTAGTCCAAAGGATAATAAGGGTCTAGTGAATGAGTCACCATCTAGTCATCAAGAATCTTCCTTGCATTTTTCAAAGATTCAAATTCATGATGAGTACTAAAAAATATTACAAATCTTCATCAACCAAGGAGTTCAGTCCTCTAGACATAAAGGAGCCATTTTTTTTCTTCTTTGCATTCAGAGTTAAGCTTCAAAGTTATGATGACACAAGGAAACTAGCTAGTCCTACAATATGTAGCAATGAAGTAACTTTATTTGAGCTTCTAGTTGATGAAGTAGTTGAAGTCTTGTATGGAGAAAAGGATACTTTAGCATACAACAACAATGAGGAAATGGGCGGATATTCTGCTGAGAAGCAACACGAGGGTACTAATGGTCTGGTCAGTGAAACCCATTAGGTGTTTGCACTTGAACCACAAGAAGAAGAAGTCCAAAGGGACGAAGTTTCAAGGGTTGTCATCACGAGTGATGTATCACACCAATAATGGGATGCAATAGGGTGTTTTCTTGCTTCATCTGATTTTGATTTTCTCACATTCTAATGAATTTAGTAAGGAAAATTTGTCCATATTATGTTTTCTTGATATGGAACCTCATCAAACTAAATTTGACATGCAAGAAACCAAAGGGGATAGCTTGATACCTTTTGAGGGAAACAATCTAGATGACATGTTCAATGTGGATGATCGACATAGCACCATAGAGTTTCTTGAAGGGAAATTAGTTGAAGTTATTGATTATGGAGATACCCCTAAAGGAATGATTGTGGATTTGTCTTCCCAACCTTATACAACTATAGAATCAGGTAAAATGCTCCATGAATGTAAAAAAATTCATCCTTCATGTGGTATATTTCCTACGGGTGATTATAATTTGTAGAATAGTGATGTAAGGGGAATGTTACACTACCAACTACATCCTCTTGAAGCAAACGATGTGAGCTCAAATGATACTATACATGCTCTAAGTACTTGAATATCACTACCTTTTCAAGAGGACATCTAGGTTGTGTCTTTCCTTGTTCCTACTCATAGTTATCCTTATCATTTTGATTATGGTGATTGAGGAAATAGAATTTTTTTATGGATTAACCATGGGCCTAACAAATCACCTCAGTTGTTATTTTTTCCTATTTATTCCATTGAATTTGAGATCTAGGGAATTCAAGTTTATCTTTCTAAATATAAGGACAAGTTTGAATGGCTTAGGACTATTACTATCAAAACTGTAGGAAATAGGGTGTGCTCCACCTTTCAAGAGATGGAGCACACAAGGACAAGAGAGGGGGGGTCCTCCTATTTCACTCTTAGTTCATTAAAGGAAACACTAGAGATCTCAACCTAATGATCAAATTAGGAAAAGAGATTGCTACAAGATCTCCTTAGGTATGATTAAAGAGGGGGTTCACCACTAATAAAATTCTTAGAAAGAAGGAAATGAATGCAATATGAAAATGTAGCTATGTAATCTAGAAAATGAAACTTGAAATCAGAATAACAAACTAAGGATAAAAAAGTAAGTACCTTGAAGATTTAAGATGCCCAAAACAAGGTTTGTAATACTAAAATTATGAATTTTGATGTGAACTAGGACTCATATTCTAGATTGGGTGATTTAGTCCTAGTTTATGGTTTCTTGTTGAATCTGGAATCTACAATTGGCAAACCAGGATCTACAAAAAATGGCTAAAAAGTGGTATATATTGGGACTCATACGCATAAGGTGGAGATTTAGTCCCAGTATTAGGGTTTTTCTGAAAAGCTCTATAATCATCTAGTGATCTTCTGTAGCTTCTCTCCCATCAGATCTTTGAATCTAAAAGTTAGAATTCTTATCTGTAGTTGACTTTCCATGACGATGACAACTTTGACAACTTTCTTCAATCTTGCAACTTAGTCTTCAAAGGATCCTCAAGTCTCAAAACACCTAGATTTGCAATCACACATGTAGAAGGAGAAAAATGTTGATTTGTTAGTGGATAGGGGTTTTCTTTTGTCAAACCCTATTTTCATAATCAAACCTTGTAATGAAATCAAATAATGAAGGAATAATGAATGAACAACATGCAATGATACAACTCACCAAAACCTTGATATGAAGGATAAAATATTGTATTAAATGACTAGCATGAATGTAGATCTTGAATACTTGCTTGAATCATGAAACCCTACATCACAAATGTTAGCTCAAAAACACACATGATGCATGATGACTTTGACATGATGCTTGAATATTGAATGTAGATCTAAATACTTGATATTCAACTCTTGAATGCTCTTGAATGCTCTCTTGAATTCTCATAAGATCACTTCAATTCACTAGATTACTTCTTTATGAAAATTTCTAGGGGAAATTATGTGAAATAACCTTGTATGCCATATTCTAGATCAGGCCCTGAAACCTAGGTGGGACCCATACGTTTAAGGTAGTCAATGAGTCCCAAATCACTAGATCTAGAAAAAAACAAAAAATCATGAATTATGATTGATCATTAGTTAAGTTTATGGATTATCCTCAAAGAAATGCATTAAATAAGGTTTGTGGATGAAAAATAGGACCAAATAAGGAATAAAGAAGCACAATTTTAGCAAGGAGGGTCCAAACAAGTGTGAAAATGTAAAGGGATACATTTTTCTACACTAAATTTATCCCCCACTTTAGTGAGAGGAGGAACTTGCTTCAAACTCACACTAAAGTAGATAAACTTGCATCAAGAGGGTCCAAGTGTACCAATGCTAGTGAGATGGGATGACAATGATCAAGAGGGTTATGCAAGCCCCTAAGATCAAGATCATATGGCAAACCAAGATAGGCACAAAAGGACAAGCATGTGTGAATAATATATGAAGCAACAACAAGGTACAAGCATACACTACCAAAGACATAAGAAGAAAGAAAAAGAAAAGAAGGGGGTGCATCAAGCCTCAACCATTTTTCCAATGCAATGTGGATAAAATCTAAGCTATTTTTCTAAAAACGTTTACAAGTGGAACACAATGTCCAGTATGCAAACCAAATACACACTCACAAGTGCTAGTGGTACCTCGGATCGTCTAATGGGTGAGCCCCCATAGACACATATGCACATGGTCAGTATGCACTCACAAAGACAAGCAAGTGGCTATGGGAAAGTCACACCTAAGTTCAACTCCTATACACTAACCATACCAAAGCTATAACTCTTGATAACTTTGATAAGGTGCCACACAACACAAACAACAAGATTCATGTGGCAAGAAAAAATTTGTATGATTGACACCCATGACCAAACAAGATGGCTCCATAAGCAAGAAAAGTGTGTTATGCAAGGTGGACATATAATAGATATTGTAAATGAAAAATAGGTGTAAGACTTGGGTATGTGCAGGATCATGATGGGCCAAAAAGTGGCAATATGATGGGTATGTGGCTGATGAATTTTGTTTTACCCAAAATTGATGAAACAAAAATTGTTTTTGAAGGAGATTCTCAACTTTCTACCAATATAAATTATGCTTTACTTTGAATTTAATAAGTAATTATTATTCATTTTATATTCAAATTATGACTAAAGTCTTGATTGATAGACTGATTGAAAAACATCTATAGCTTTCAAACGGTATCACATTTTTTGAATCCAAAACATGTGTCACATTCTATGTTTCACATACTATAGGATTAAAAAAAGAAAATTTGAATTTCATGAAGTTTTACAAAGCTAAGGTGGTCAAACATACGAGTTTTTAATATTTTTTAAAAAGTTGTAATAAAAAATTCATAATTAATTATTTACTTGGAAAAAAATTACAAAAAAAATGCATCACATCGAGACATGAGTCCTCTACTTATATCTAAAATATTATTAAAAAATATTATCATTTTATTGTGGTTAGGGTGGTCAGACAAACACCTACTTATTTTTCCCTAAAATTTAAGTACTACTACATTGAAATTTCAAATTTTCACCAAATAGATTTTAAAAAAAACCAAACCTAGTAGTTTAGAAACTACATTCAATTTTCTACAAATTATATTCTTAAATATTTTTGAAATAATATAGATAACTTATTCGAATTTTTACGTCAAGTTGCCTAACTCTGATTTTTCTAATTTTTTGCCACTTAAGGGTCTATTTTTTCCATGATGATCCTGCACATACCCACCTATACGTTCAAAGGAGTTTAGCTTAGTTGAAAGTAAGGTATTAACTTAGGGAAAATCGTGCCTAATGTCTCCAAGAGAGGACCAATCAATGAATAGAAGATTCACAACTTAGAGGATGTAGTGTGTCGCATCAAGCCACTAAGAGGAATATAATATACTAAGAGAGATCACACTCTTGAAGGAAATCACACCCAATGTTGCTACAAAGAGAAAGATGCATCACATGAAGTAAGAAGACTACACAATGAAACATGAATTGAAATTGAAATGAAAAAGAATAATGAAAATGTATTCCCCCACTTTAAAGAAATTGCCAAACACCATGCTATGAGCAATTAATTTAAAGTAGCAAATGATAAATGTTAATAATAAAGAGGGAATGATAGCTTATTTAGAAATCCCTATGCCAAGTCATATGTTTCCAAATGAAGCTACACCATGAAAAGGGGTTTTCCCCCAAAATGAAATTCCAAAATCACATAAGGGATCCACAGATTTGGGGTTAGTATGTCTTTTCTACAATTTTTTTAGCGAGCTTGAAAATGTCATCATTCCCTAAATACTCATGGAATAGGGATAATGGCACAAAGAGAAAAAAAAAAGGTTTCAGGTCAACATGGAAGAGGCCTAAATGTCTTGACACCTTGCATCATCCCCAAAAGGAAAAAACAAGACAAATGAAAAGGAAAAATATTTACAATATATAAAAGATTTTAGATATAAATAGAGGGATGCCACAAAGAGAGATACACCCAAAAAAATGATATGGGGTGATCACATTACACACATGCAATCGCATGCAGGACATGAAAATAAAAAGAGAAAAGACTAGTAAGGCACATGCAAGTCAACCTATAGTAGGTCGTTTGCATCCCAATCTTGTTTATCCTATATGGAAGGCAGACAACTAGCCAAAGGGACAATAGCAAGTTCCAAAACTAAGACAAGGCTATCTAATCCTTGCCCCCACTGCACGTGCAAGAAAAAAATGAGCTGAGGTAGGTGATGAGAAAGAGCTCCTTGCATTTTGAAATGATTTGTAATGAATGCAAAGCATGTAAAAGTGAGCATAATATGATCCTACAACTATTACATGACAAAGAGCGAAAGGACGAGCTTTAAGGAATTATTTCTATTATATCAAACTTTTTAAATTAATTTTTTAAAGAATGACACTCATCAGTACTATGTCCAAAAACTCTATGATATTGAAAGTGTGATGTGTTTGTGTTCTTAGGATCTAGTTTTTGATTTTCTCGCATGGGTGGTAGGGTAATAAGTCCTTGGCTTAGAAGTATGTGTAGGATTCTTTCAGTTTTAGATGGCGGAGATGGGAATTTTAGTTTCTTTAGTTATTAAATCCTTTATTGCTTGCTAGATTCACCAACTTCTTGAGTTAGATGTTGAGGAGGAGGACCTAAGATGATCCTATCATCCTTATCATTGTTATGAGGCATTGCTTGTTCTTTAGAAAGGATGACACTTATGTTAGGAGGAGGATCTTGATATCTTATCCCTTTGGTATCTTTCGTTGGTATTTTCTGTAGGAGTTAATGAATTTCACATTTGCTTGTTGTATCACATCCTTGTTTGCTTAAAATAATGAATCCTTTTCCATATGTCTCTTCTAGGCTGATTGATGTGTTGGTTACTTTCTTAATGTAGGATGGTTGAATTTTTACTTGATTGGAGGTGCTAGGATTGCATATTGTAGGGACTTTAGGCTTAGTTTGTGTCTCAATTCTAGGATGTAAAATACTAAACATGTCAAGTTGCGTTGGTTGTTTCATGGAAGGATAGAAGGATCCATTAGTCTCAAGGTTGTTAAGGAAATTAATTATGAAGTTGTTCATGTTATCATCATCTTCTCCAATTATGTCAACTTTACAAGGAGGACATGGATTACGAGTTGATTGATTATGTGTGAGTTCAATTTCATTAGGATCATTTCCAAAAGAACAGCTTGATAAATCCACTAATGATTTCAAGGACATCCAAAGCTTACCAAAGTACATATCCATGATGAAATGAAATGCAATTTTTAGATTCTAAACGAGGAAAATGCAACAATTTGAAAATTGAATATTGTAAATATGAATTTTGAAATTAAGAAATGCACAAAATGATCCAAATTAAGCTAGGTGTAATGATACGAATTAAACAAAAACTCAACAAACTGAAATAAAGATCTAATAACAGTAAACAAAAGAACATAAACAGGGTTTTTAATGTCATTAAATACAGTTTCAGGTCTCATATGGGACTAAATCACATAGAGGGGTGTATGAGTCCCAATTAGGGTTTTTGAAGGGTTTAGATGCTAAAAAGCACATAAGACAAAATTCCCAAAAATCTAGAAAAAATCACCTATACATGGACTAAATTGCCCAGAAGGGCGAATGAGTCCCAGATTAAGGTTTTTGCACCAAATTAAGCAAATTTTAAGTTGATTCTAAGGCTTCTAACTTGTATGTTCAAATGAATGTTTGCAATGATAGATTCCAAATGTAATTTAAAGATGCAAGATGCAAAAATACAACCTATATGTACTTTTCCACTAATGCAAGATTTAGAAGGCATAAATACAAATTAACTAATGCAAGACCTAATGCAAAGTTAATGTAAGCTAGATTTAGGACTAAAATGTACTCCAGATCATAAATGTAAGTGTTCAAAGGTCAGGTTCACCAAAATGAACCATAGGAAATAGGGTGTGCTCCACCTTTTAGGAGATGAAACACAAAAGGAAAAGAGAGGGTGGGTCCTCCTATTTCACTCTTAGTTCATTAAAGGAAACCCTAGATATCTCAACCTAATGATCAAATTAGGAAAAGAGAATAAAATATCTAGGAGAATAAAATCCTACCAAGAATTGAATTCAAAATAGGTCCAAGCTAAAGTGAGAATCATATGCCAATTGGGGCATATCATTCTCAGATCACTAGATCTGGAACACACAACCCAAAATCATGAATTATGATTGATCATTAGTTAAGTTTCTGGATTATCCTCTGAGAAATGCATTAAATAAGGCTTGTGGATGCAAATAGGACAAAATAAGGTATAAAGAAGCCCAATTTTTAGCAGGGAGGGCCCAAACAAGTGTGAAAATGTAAAGGGATACATTTTTCTACACTACATTTAGCCCCCAATTTAGTGAGAGGATGAACTTGCTTCAAAATCACACTAAAGTAGACAAACTTTCATCAATAGGGGTCTAAGTGTACCAATTCTAGTGAAATAGGATGATAATGATAAAGAGGGTTACACAAGCCCCCGAGATCAAGATCCTACGGAAAACCAACATAGGCACAAAAGAACATGCATGTGAATAATAGATGAAGCAACAACAAGGTACAAGCATACACTGTCAAAGACATAAGAAGAAAGAAAAAAAATGGGGTGGATCAAGCCTTAACCATTTTTCCAACATGATGTGGATCAAATATAATCTATTTGTCTAAAAAAATTTACATATGTGGAATGCGATGTCCACTATGAAAACCAAACAAACACTCACAAGGGCTAGTGGAACCTCTCGTCGTCCACTAGGTGAGCCCCCAGAGACACACACACACATGGTTGGTATGCACTCACAAAGACAAGCAAGTTGCTATGGGAAAGTCATGCCTAAGTTCAGCTCTCATATGGTAACCATACCAAAGCTATACTTCTTGATAACTTTGATAAGGTGTCACACAACACGAACAATAGGATTCATGAGGCAAGCAAAAATTTGTATGCTTGACACCTATGAACAAACAAGATGGCTCCATAGGAAAGAAAAGTGTGTTATGCAAGGTGGCCATAAAAGAGATATTGTAAATTCAAACTAGGTGTAAGTTATGTTCAAAGGATTTTAGCCTAATTCATGTAAGGTCTTAACTTTGGGAACATCATGCCTAATGTCTCCAAGAGAGGACCAATCGAAGAATAGAATATTCACAAGTTAGGTGATGCATTGTGTCGCATCAAGCCACTAAGAGGTATATAATATTCTAAGATAGATCACACTCTTAAATGAGATCACACCCAATGTCACTACAAAGAGAAATATTCATGGCATGAAGTAAGAAGACTACACAATGAAATATGAGTTGAAATTAAAATGGAAAAGAATAATGCCAATGTATTCCCCCACTTTAAAGAAATTGCTAAACACCATGCTATGAGCAATTACTTTAAAGTATAAAATGATAAATGCTAATAATAAAGAGGACATGAGAGCTTATTCAAAAATCCCTATGCCAAGTCATATGTTTCCAAATGAAGCTACGCCATGAAAAGAGGTTGCCCCTAAAATGAAATCCCAAAATCACAGAAGGTATCCATGGATTTTGTGTCGGAATGTCTTTTCTACAATTTTTTTAGAGAGCTCAAAAATGTCATCATTCCCCAAATACTCATGGAATAGGAAGAATGACACAAAGAGATCAAAAACAAAGAAAATATTTTAGGTCAACATGGAAGATACCTAAATGTCTTGACACCTTGCATCATCCCCAAAAGGAAAACACAAGACAAACGAAAAGGAAAAATATTTATAACCTATAGAAGAATGTAGATAAAAATCTAGAGGAATGTCACAAAGAGAGATACATTAAACAAAACGATACGAGGAGATCACATTACACACATGAGATCACACACCGAACATGAAAAAGAAAAAAAAGGAAAGAATTGTAAGGCACATGCGAGTCAACCTAGAGTAGGTCGTTTGCATCCCAATCTTGTTCATTGTATATGGAAGGAAGAAAACTAGCCAAAGGGACAAGATCAAGTGCCAAAAATAGGACAAGGCTATCTAATTCTTTCCCCCACTATGTGCAAGACAAGATTGAGCTGAGGTAGGTGATGAGAAAGAGCTCCTTGCATTTTGAAATGATTTGCAATGAATGTAAAGCATGTAATAGTGATCATATTATGATCCTACAACTATTACATGGCAAAGAGCGAACAAATAGGATTTAAGGAATTATCTCTATGATATCAAACTTTTTAAATATTTGTTTTAAAGAATGACACTCATCAGTACTATGTCCAAGAACTCTATTATATTGACAATGTGATTTGTTTGTGTTCTTAGGATTTGGTTTTTGATTTTCTTGCATGGGTGTTAATGTAATAAGTTCTTGGCTTAGAAGTATGTGTAGGATTCTTTTAGTTCTAGATGGAAGAGAAGGGAATTTTAGTTTCTTTAGTTTGTAAAGCCTTCGTTGCTCGCTAGATTTACCAAATTCTTGAGTTAGATGTTGAGGAGGAGGACCTAATATGATCCTATGATCCTTATCATTGTTACAAGGCATTGGTTGTTCTTTAGGAAAGAGGACACTTATGTCAAGAATATTATCTTTATATCCTATCCCTTTGGTATCTTTAGTTGGTATTTTCTCTAAGAGTTGATGAATTTCACATTCACTTGTTGTATCACATCTTTATTTGCTTAAGATTGTGAATCCTTTTCCATATGTCTCTTCTAGGTTGATTGATGTGGTTACTTTGTTAATGTACGATGGTTGAATTTTTACTTGATTGGGGGTGCTAGGATCACCTACTGTAGGGAGCTTAGGCTTAGTTTGTGTCTCAATTTTAGGATGTAAAATACTAAACATCTCAAGTTGTGTTGGTTGTTTCATGGAAGGATAGAAGGATGCATTAGTCTCAAGTTTGTTAAGGAAATTCTTTATGAAGTTGTTCATGTTGTCATCATCTTCTCCAACAATGTCAACTTCACAAGGAGGACATGGATTAGGAGTTGACTGAGCATGAATGAGTTCAATTTCATTAGGATCATTTCCAAAAGTATAGCTTGATAAATCCACTAATGATTTCAAGGACATTCAAATCTTACAAAAGTACATATCCATGATGAAATGAAATGAAATTTTTAGATTCTAAACAAGGAAAATGCAACAATATGAAAATGAAATATTGTAAATGCAATTTTGAAATTAAGAAATGCACAAAATGAACCAAATTAATCTAGGTGTAATGATATGAATGAAGCAAAAAATTAACAAACTAAAACAAAGATCTAATAACAACAAACAAAAGAATAGAAATAAGGTTTTCAATGCCATGAAATGTAGTTTCAGGTTTGATATGGGACTAAATTTCCTAGAGGGGTGTATGAGTCCCAATTATGGTTTTTGAAGGGTTCGGATACTGAAAAATACACAACACAAAATTCTCAAAAATCTAGAAAAACCACATGTACATGGACTAAATAATCGAGAGGGGCGAATGAGTCCCAAATTAGGGTTTTTGCAACAAATTTAGAAAATTTTAAGTTGATTCTAAGGTTTATAACTTGTGTGTTCAAATGAATGTTTGCAATGATAGATTTCAAATGAAATTTAAAGATGCAATATGCAAGAAACACAACCTATATGAACTTTTCCACTCATGCAAGATTTAGAAGCCATAAATGAAAATTAACTAATGCAATATCTAATGCAAAGTTAATGT
>VDFB02304789.1:143132-227061 GCA_007258455.2 Sequoia sempervirens | reverse complement strand
GGTGAATGAGTCCTTAGTGAGCTTCAAAAGGTGGCTTTTGGTGAAAGGTACACATTGTTTTCCCCTTTCCAAATCTATTTTTTGATTATTGTTTCAATCAGATTTAATTACTGTTTTCCATTTGCATATTATAGCTTGCATTTTGAATGAAATTAGGAAAATAGGTAATTTTGGTGAACCCCCTGTTTCATAACATTTTCCCCCAACCTATTTTTCATTGTTTCATTTAGTAACTTGGTTATTGTTGTTCATTTGTGATCTCTATCCTAATGTTATCTCATTTTGTAGAGAATTTCTTCCCAGATGGTTGTCTTGATATTAGTTTGGTGCTTTGTAATGATAATATAGATTCTCATTTGTGATCCCTTTTATTTTTCTTATTTATTAAGTTAGTGGTCTCCTTGATATACAATTATTTTGGCTATCTGTAGTGCATATATTGGGGTTTTTTATTATTTTTTTCTATCTTGTTTATATCTCTCTTTCATGTCTCATTCTGTATTACTGATTTTTTTTTCATGACTATTGATTGAAACAATATTAGTTTGATGTTGTTGATCTTGATTATTTATTTATGCTTGTTTAACCAATATTTAGAAACTATTTCTAATATATTAAAAAATGATTTTAGATTTCACAAATATATAAAACAAGATCATATAATATCATAATTTAATCTATAATAATCATTTGTAAATTCATTTTAAATATAATTTCAATAATTTATATATATTCCTAGTATTATTAAACCAAACCAAATCAACACCACAATATCCTTTCCCCTTTAATCGTCCAATTATACATTTACCATTACACATCCTAATTCGATTCCTTTTATCTAACATATAACTATACTCAATTGATTTATCCACTAAATATTCTCTTGAGGGTAATTTTCTTCTCTATGCGGATGGGAATCCAGGAGAAGCCACTAAAATGAAGAAATCCACAATATATATTCCATACAAAACAAAGCGAGCCTATGGTGAAATATTAGTCTTAAGTTGAAGAATTCTTCTTATTCAATAAATAAATATTATGCATTTCCTTAGATAAGAATGCCAGCTGTTACACAAAACAAGCTGTTACATCTTTCCGACACCAGAGCACAATTAAAAATACATCTTGTCAATTGCCACCCGTTTGCCAGACCACTCGAAATCGAATAAATCGAAATACTCAATGTCGTGTTGTTTCCGTGGGCCGATCTTCAGAAGCAAGCCACAAATATGCCGACAACCAGCCGTTTTTCGCCTGCCAATATCTATTGTTTTTGCAGGCCATGACGTCGAACACCTTAAGAATCAACGTTGTATTCGACAACTCCAAACACAATTTGACTTCAAGTTTTTTAATAGTTTATCAAACTCCCTCAATCATCATCATCGTCGTCATCCTCCCATTGCTTTTCCTTGCATAACAAGGCAACGCCATATTTACCAAGGTTTCATTTAGTTCAATATTATTCGGCACACGTTTCTCATATCAAATATTAATGGAGAAGCAGACAAGAAAACGTCAGCGGTTCGAGCCTGCGGAGGAATGTAGGAAGCCATGTAACATATAAGAGTTACTAGCCGGCCCCACAAAGCATCTTTGCGAGAATTCCAACGGCAGCCACGCCAATGTTTTCTCTGAAATCATATCTAAGATGGAGAACAATGACTTGTCTGTACCACAAGAAGAGATAGAGGAAGAGATGGTGTTGGATATGATGAATATGTGATGAAGCAGTTACAAATAATAGTTCGTCTGATGAGAGACATGACATAGCGTTGCACGGGGAAGAAGAGTATGTTAATAGTGGTTTTTCCGGTGAGTCTAGTAGGCATGCATGCCATACTAATTGTAATGTTGAGCTTCATTGTTTGTTGGCTGCCAGCCATGAATATCTGTGTATTCATGGCAGCCCAGTCTAATTTTGTGGATGCTGTAAAATCTTATAATTATGATTATGAGTTCCTTGGAAAGAGGCCAAACAGAAAGTAGGGGAGAGGGGTCTATAGTGGAGTGGGGTCTAATAGTGGGATAGAAGTAGGTCCTCAGTGGGTCCTATAGTGAAAAACCTTAATATCCAATTACAAAACACTTTTTATCCATAAAGTACACAAACTGACAAATCATGTGATGCCACAATGCACCAATAAAACATGACTTAGTGCACCACTATCAGTCTCACTTTTGTTTTGGGCCTTTTATGGATACCTAAACAAAATGCATGTTGATGTGGCCCTAAAATGAAATATAGAAGCACATGATTTGCCAAATAAACTATTGTACAAAATTGGGAGTGATTTGAAATTTCCATGTAAGATTTTGAGAAACACGAAGTTAGGGTGCTCCACTATGGGCCCCTCTCCCCTATTGCTATAGAATTGATCAGCTTGTATTGAGAACCAAGAGTAACATGGAAGTGATATTTTATTTATCAAAGATTGTCTTATACTTTCCACTTAAAATCAGTTCGAGGTTCATCCAGTATTTTCATGAGAACTTTTTAACAATAATGAAAATCAAATCACTTAGAATTGGATGTGTTTCAAGTAGAACAATGAATTTCGAATTAGCCCAGTTTATGAATTTATATAAAGGTTGAGGATATACAAGTAACTTTGATCTTAAGATTTGTAAGTTTAAATCTTTAAATGGTACTGATTCAGAAATGATATTTTTGATCTGTGTTATTTAGGGCTTCATATCTAGATAAATGGTTTCATGTCCACTATCTACACAACTTAACAATAACATAATTATCAATTTTTTCATAGCAAAAAAACATAATTCAATACAACTTTTAATGAAATTTATTACACATTTGATGACATGAAGTTTATGATACCATCATATGTATGATGCACACAACATGGAAAGGAGATGACACCAAAAGAAAGGAGAAAATAGTATCATAACTCTAACATGAAGGTTAATCTATTAGGTCTAAAGGAAACTACATAATTGCACCAAAAGAAAGCTATAGGAAAAGTTTTAAATAATAACCTAGACAACAAAATGTAATCTAGTGTTCTAGTATCTAACTATAACCAAGGAAAATAATTCACATTCCTAAACATTTGTTAAAAATTGACTATATTGTTAAGTTAGGAACAAAAAATTCAAACAACATTTGCAAAGTCTTGCATTATCCAAACCAATCATAATAATCTTCTAATAACTATCTTGAACCAATGTATACTCTATAACTCCATCTACTATACTTATTGACAAACTTAGTTAATTAATATTTAGGAAATAATTGACTACAATACTAAATAATTTTATCGCAAAATGAAAGCAAATCAATACAATTAAGATTATTAAAAATTTAAAATGATTAATGAGTTTAAATCTCAATTAAATCTATTGGAAAATATTCAAAATCTAATTTTTCTATGGCATATATTAAACTAGGAATACTTGGCTATGAACTAAATCATCTATTCAAAATGATTGCATCTGAAATAATAAAAAAAATTCCACTATCTTAAATAATAATATAATAAAAAATCATTCTTGAAATTTTTATTTATTTTTTATTTCTAATGCATCTAACTCTAATTTACAAAATTATGAAAAGATGGTTTCCAAAATGATATAGAAAATACTAATTTAATCTATTTTTAATTCTAATTTTAAATTTTGTTTTACTAAATCGATAAAAATAAATAAAAAATTGTTTTACTAATGCAAATGGAAAATTTCTAAACAAGATTTGTTAACTATAGTAATGAAAAACTAATTTTTAACCACTTCATTTTCTTTAACAATAAGAAAAACGCCTTTCTCTCCTACATTTGAAAATATTGGGAATGTTAATTCAACAATGTTGAAGGTAATTGTTGTTGATTTCAATTGTTTTCTTCATGATGGTTTTTAGGTTTCATAGTTTTTACAAATTTTCTAATTCCATTTGAAGGTTCAAATTTCTTATATTCCTCATCAATACTCCATTTTTTTTGCAAGATAATTTTATTTATACCTCACTTTTTTGTGTTGTGGGTTTGGAAAGAGGAAGGAGATGAAAGAAATATATATTATCTCTCTTGGATTAATATAATTTAACGAAATTCTTACTTGTTTCTACTCCCAAAATTCATTTGTGAATTTTTTTGTTTTGTTTTAGAATATGGGATAATAGTATTTTAATTGGCTTACTGGGGTGATCTAATTTTTCCACATGCCATACAAATCATTGTAATAAAGAAACACTTTAAGTTTTATTTCTAAATTCTATGTTTATCATGTTGAATGCACACAAGAAAAATGAGATGGAGGTGAGTTAGTTGTACATTAAAACATTAAAAACCTCATAAACATTCAGATCAACATCAACTTAGTTAACCCTTAATCTATTAGAATGATTTAGCATGAAGGAAAATAACAAAAATGAAAACACATCAACACCATGGACAATAGAATACTATATTTATGTAGAAAACTCAAGAAGGGAAAAACCACAGTGAGGATTAGTTCAAAATATAAAGTAATTGCAACACCAAATACAAAAGGCTCACTCCTTGAGGGCTCACTACCCAAAAGAAATAAAGGTTCACTGCCAGATTACAAAAAAAAAGAAGAAAGAAGAATGTTATAGTGAGAAAATCCATCTCAATGCAACAAAAAATTCCACCACAACATCATCAACACATTTGCAACCTCTCTAAATATTGTAGACACCTTCTTCTCGTTGTTTCCACTGGTCTAACTCATTAAAGCTCACACTACACTTCACAAATTTGCAATTCACATCACACACTACACACTTATCCTCCATTAACATAACACTTATTTATACCTTCTTCAACATTTAAAATATTCTTTAAGGTCATCTATGTACCCCAACCATGTGAATTCAAATTAGATCGACACTAAGCATTCCCTTGGTGGAAAGAATGAAAGCAAACCACACCACATCTTAACTTTGACCTAAATCATACATATATACCATGTCACTCTTGGACACAATCACCAAAGAAAATCCATAATTAGTGAAAGCATCCAAGGTCGACTAAACTTGTGTAAACACCATTAAAATTTAAGTAGTGCTTCCTCAAATCCAAAGATGACTCATGGACCACACACCACACTTGAACACAATCTAGAATACTCCATAAACACTCTAAAATCCAAAAATTTCCTTTGTAACAACTTTCACTTGAAGAATGTACATACCTAGTACACTCAGACATCCTTCTATACACTCTAACTCAAGAAATCACCTCGTGGAGCACTAAAACATGAAAAAATTCAACCAAAGGTAAATATGAACCTTATTAGCATGCTTCTAGAACTACAAGACTAGAAATAAAACTGTACAGAAATATGGAGAAAAAACATTTCTCCTAGAAAACAATGCAACATAGTTCACACACTGGTGAACATAAATTCTTCTACACAATGATCCAAACCATGCAATTTCCTATAATACAACCTATGAACACCACTGACCAACATATCCAAATTGGAAAAGAAAATCTTTAATGTAGAAGAAATGCGGGGCAAAACAACAACACCTTTGTAGCACATTATTTCCTCTTTTATTCAAATTTTCTCAAAAGCACATGGAAAACAAGCACCAAAGACACATTCTTATCATCTTCAACACCTCCTCATCACTACCAAACCAACTGCAAACACTATAACTCAACTATACATCCATTAAAAAAAGCTTATCAAAGCAACACTAGAAGTTGACACCAGTAGCACTTACTAATGACAACATAATGAAACTAATCAAAACAACATGACCACTTCTCAACAATAACTAGTTGACATCAATAACAACACAAACATAAGCCTTTTTACATCAATCAAAATAACAACTACTCATACTTCCAACAATCTCCCCCTTTATATTGATGGTAACGTGCATGATGTGAAAAACCGTCAATAACAAACATAACAACTCTAATCACCAACATACTACTCCATACCAACTAATTCTATTTCTTAACTAATCTTTTTCAAATTACTCCCTCTCTCCCCCTTTCTTAACTGATCCTTTTTCACATTCCTCTCTCCCCCTTTGACATCAATGGAAAAGGCAACACATTTGTATTTCTTTCCCCCTTTGACATCAAACATATATACTTTATCTCTTTAATATTTTGCATACTCCCCCTTAGAAGCACACAACAACTAGTACCAACACTTAATCCCCCTAAATGCAACAACCAAAAAAGAAATACCTACTCCCCTTGAGAGGTAGTCTTCAACATCAATCTTGAACAAAGAATGAATCTTGAAATCCACTAGACTAATCTATATCCATATGCATCTAGTTCAAAGAAGGAGGGACCTAATAACCCCTAACTTCTCTCAGAGATACTCAAAAGTATCCTTAGGAAGATACTTAGTGAATATATCAACAACCTTATCTTTTGTAGGAACATACTCAAGCTTCACTTCATCCTCTACAATATTCTCTCTCAAAAAGTGATATTGAATTGAGATATTTTTTGTCCTTAAGTGCATCACCATATTCTTTTAAATGTTAATAACCCTTGTATTATAAAAAAGATAGAAATTGGTTCATCTTATACAACTCTAATATCCTTCAAGATTTGTGTCATCCACAACACCTATGTGAAGCAAGATGTTGGTGTAATGTATTCTACCTCTAGAGTAGATAAATATAATGAATCTTGTTTCTTGCTTAGGCAAGAAACAAATCTACATCCAAGAAAGAATGCACCTCCACTTTTACTTTACCTTTCATCCACAAACCTTCCTAATTTTCATGTATATAAGCACTTAGATATGCATCCTTTGGATACCACAAGCCATGTTCTAGAGTGACCTTCAATTATCTAAATATTCTCTTCACTGTTGCAACATGTGACTCTCTAAGATCTTCTTGAAATCTATCCACAAGAAAAGCTTCATGCATGTCATCCAGTATAGAAGTAGTTAGATATAGCAATCATCCAATCATTGATCTATACTTACTCTAATCAACCTTAGAAGATTCATCATTCTTACTTAGCTTGCAAATAGTATCCATAGGAGTACATACTAGCTTAGAATCTTCCATTCCAAACTTCTTTAACATTTCCTTGATATACAAGTTTGATTGTGAAATGAATATACCTTTCTTTGTTTGATTAATTTGAAGTCCAAGGAAGAAATTCATCTCCCCAAACATAGACATATCAAATTCTTTTTGCATCTCTTCTAAAAATCTCTTGCACATAGCCTCATTTCCTCCAAAGACTATATCATCAACATACACAACCACAATCAATATTTGATCTTTTTCAACTTTGAAATAAATATTACTATCTGTGGTACCTTTATTGAATCCTTGATGTATCAAGTACCTATCCAACCTTGCATAACAAGCTCTAGGAGCTAAATCTTCAATCCATATAATGCATTTTTTTAATCTATAAACCATGTCTAATTTGTATAATAACTAAAATAATTTTGGTTGTTCAATGTATACTTCTTCAAATTCACCATTCAAGAAAGCAGACTTCACATCCATTTGATAAAATTTGAAATCTTTGTGTGATGTAAAAGCCAAAAACATCCTGATAGCTTCCATTATTGCCACCAGAGCAAATGTCTCCTCAAAATCTATTCCTTGTACTTGTGAGTAGCCCTTACACACAAGCCTTGCCTTGTTTCTTATCACTTCTCCATTCTCATTTAGTTTTTTATCTAAAATACTCACTTAGTTCCAATCACATTCTTACTTGTTGGTCTTGGGACAAGTTCCCAAGTCTAATTCTTCTCAATCTGCATTAGTTCTTCTTTCATATCCTTAATCCAATATTCATTTGTGCATGCCTCAATCATTGTTTTAGGTTTAAATTTAGATCTAGTAAACATAGGTTTACATGTTCTTTAGCCATAGGGGTATGTGTAGGATCATGATGGGCCAAAAAGTGGTGATATGATGGGTATGTGTAGGGAATGTGGCTGATGATTTTTTTTTAACCCAAAATTGATGAAACTAAAAGGGTTTTTAAAGGAGATTCTCAACTTCCCACAATATAAATTATGCTTTACTTTGAATTTAATAAATAATTATTATTCATTTCTATTTGAATTATGACTAAAGTCTTGATTGATAGGCTGATTGAAAAACATCTATAGCTTTCAAATGATATCACATTTTTTCAATCTGAAACATGTGTCACATTCTATGCTTCACATACTATAGGATTAAAAAAAACATTGAATTTCATGAAGTTTTGACCAAGTTAAGGTGGTCGACATACAAGTTTTTATATTTTTAAAAGTTTTAATAAAAATTTCATAATTAATTATTTGCTTGAAAAAATTATAAAAAATATGCATCACATCGGACATGAGTCCTCTACTTATATCTAAAATCTTATAAAAAATATTATCATTTTATTATGGTTAGGGTGGCCGACACCTACTTCTTATTTTTCCCTAAATTTAAGTACTACTGCATTAAAAATTTCAAAATTTCACCAAATAGATTTAAAAAACCTAGTAGTTTAGAAACTAGATTCAATTTGCTACAGATTCTATTCTTACATATTATTTGAAATAATATAGATAACTTATTCAAATTTTTACATCAAGTTGCCTAACTCTAATTTTTTTGAATTTTTTGCCACTTAAGGGCTTGTTTTTCCATGATGATCTTGCACATACCCATAGCAACTTTTCTCCTTATCAACACACACGTTTTCCTTTGTCACCAATGATATGATGTTAAAAATGATTCTTTTTCACATACTTAGGAGACTTAGGGATCTTTTCCAAAACTTCCTCCTCTCCAATATGAACTTCTTTTTCCTTACCTTCATCTTGGTCATTTTCTTTGTAAGAGGACTCATCTAATTCATATCCATCTATCACCACAAAATTGTTCTATATATCTTCATCCACTTTGACACTTGTACTCTCAATAATCTTCTTCAACCTTTTGTTGTAGCACCAGTAAGCTTTTCTTCTTGTAGAATATCCAAGGAGGATACCTTCATCAAATCTTGTATCAAAATTTCCTAAGTTTTCATCATCTCTTTTGATATAACATTTTCTACCAAATAGTTTGAAATATTGGACAGTAGGAATTCTTCCATACGAGAATTCATAGGAAGTCTTTGCACTATTTACTCTTCCTTGAACTCTATTAAGAATTTATATAGTAGTATGAATGTCATTTTTATGGTGCAAATTTTTTTGGCTTTCACATTGCTTCGACCTGCAAGTCTCTAGCCTCCTCATTGCTCTAGCCCACAAGTCTTCGGCTTCTACATTGCTCCAGCCCGCAGTGGTCCAATTCCCTAAAAAGTGGAAAATTCACTCACTGGTGTCAAACCCTCTAGCATTCACATTGCTCCAGCCCATAGTCATCCAATCCTTGAAAAGTGGAAAATTCACTCAACAACGCTAACCCCTCTAGCTTTCGTATTGCTCTAGTATGCAGTGGTCCAATCCCTCAAAAGTAGAAATTTCACTCACTGGTGTTGAACCCTTCGACTTTTGCATTGCTTCAACCCTCAAAAGTGAAATCCCCTCAAAAGTCCATTTCCTGAAATGGAAAATTTCCCAAAAAGGAAAGTTTATTGAAATGGAAACTTTCTTGAAAAGGAAATTTCCCCGAAATGGAAATTATCCAAAAATCAAAGTTTTCCTAAAATGCAATTTTTTCTCGAAATGGAAAATTTCCTAACATGGAAAGTTTTTCAAAAAATTAAATTTTCTTGATGGACTATAAATTGATATATTTTAATATTTTAAATAAGGAAAATTTATCATTTCTAGAGGTTTACATTATGATATTTCATGACACACCTCTACTTCTCAGGATGCTTAGAGGGATAAAGGATCAATTCATTTAGGGACCAACATATGAAACCATGCCATATATTGGAGGGAGGAGTAAATGAATTAAATGGTCAAGATGAACCTACATATGGATTCGTCCAAGGCCTTATTCACTATGGAAAATATTAATATTCAATGCAAATCTACTTGAGAATTTGTGCCTACCAACTAGAAAGGTGATTTTAAAGAGGACTAGATAAAGGATGTTGTTTTCACTCCTCCAATAAGGAGATAATCACTAAAATTGAGGAAGGGGATATTTGTTCCTCTATGGGTCAAATGCGTAACCAAATCACCTGATTGGATGTAAAAGAGGCATGTATTGTCAAAACTTAATGTACTCCAAATATTAAAAACTAATGTAATTTGGGCCCTTGAATTGGATTAAATCCTAGCCATTGATTTTCAATGTAACATCTATATAAGGCTAGTTCCTTCTCATTTGTAAGGAGTTAGATGTAGGAGAGGAAGAACTGGAGATTGTTAAGCAAATGCTTGATAATTAATGCAAATAGGTCATTGATTTGGTGATTTTTTGTGTTGAGATTAAATGTGTTATGGTTGAACCTTCTTTGATTCTCAAATGTTAGTTTCATGTTCATTCATATTAATGTTGAAGTGTTGAATACATTGATCGATCTTTGGTTCATACTATTAGTGGCTTGCTAATTGTGAGTTACTATGCATAATTAGTCTGAGCCTTTTTAATGCATTATTTTAATTATGAATATTTATGCATATTGTGCCAAGAATTGGATATGTGTATGGATGTTTACTATCTAAAAATATTTGAGTATTTCTTTGAAGATTGCACTATTTTTGTGATATTGTGGATGTAATCCTGGTTAAGCAGAAGTTCGTATATTTGGGGGATCTATATATCTGAAGCATTAACCATTGATGTGAGTTTCCTTAGATTTTAGATTAGGATCTATCTCAACCCTTTATATTTTGATATTTATTTGGATTAGTTTCATAATTAAAAGAATCACCACATTGTCATATTTGATGATAAAGATTATTTTCAGATCTTTGATCTAGAAATTACATTTGAGGACTACACACATTTTCAAATTTCATAAAACCTCATTTGAGTTTTAACACTTCTAGCCATATTGAATCGTAAGACCCCTTGTGATTACCAACATAACACATTACCACTGAGTTTTTTTGCATTCTCAAGACCTAACCTTAGAGACCTTGGGGTTATTTTTTTAAGTTAGTATGAGGAAATTCACCTTTCAAGAGAGATAGAACGTTCTTGTTTTATCTGAGTTGAGTAGTGCAAAAAAAATCATCAACAAAATTGGAATTAGGAGGGTTGAGCATAAAGAAAAAATGTTAGAATCTGAATGATTCTTCATGTACAAGTCTAAGATATGATGGATATCATTATATTCGGAAAATCTAAAAATCTAAAAATTTGAAAATACAAAAGAAAATTTCTGAACTAAGATGGAGGAGCAACAATTTTAGATCAATATTGTTCAACTTCAAGAATCTTTGAATAAATGATTGTATCTTAAGAGTCTTAAGAGTTTGAATCACTTTGTATTATTGGAGAAATACAAATTTCATAATACCTCTAGGTATAATGAGCTGGAATGTTTGACCTTTTTGGATAGAATGGAAATGACTTTGCAAGGAAAAAATTATTCTTTTGGGAAGTACATGAACCATTGGTGTCTGTAAAAATGGAAGAACTTGTTGAAACTACAATAGAAACCTTCACCAGTTTGGTCAGAGAGTAAATTAGTAGTGAGAATGGTTGGAAGATGTACTTCTATCTAGTTGGTGCAGGAAGCACAATGCACCTTCATTCATAATTTGCATGCCTTGTATGCACTAACATAATCAACCAAGACAAAAGCTTTTTAGAGCATCCAAGTACATGTAAAGAAGAACCATCTCCAATAGGATCTACATACAAGGAATCAAAAGGACCTCTAGTAGTTGATGAATTAGAAAAGTCTATAGTAATAAGTGTTGAAACAACTACCAAAGATGTTGTAGACAAGAAAGAGGAAGTTGAAATTCTTAGGACAACAGGAATACATGATGAGATGGAACCTGAAACAAGAAGTGTCATCCCTTTGGAAGATGTTCAAACATCTTAATTTAAGGAAGATTCAAATGAGTTGGATCAACCCCATGATAAGCCAGTTAGTAATCAAACTTCCTCTACAAATGTTGATGAAGATTCTATACTAGTGGGATATGATGAATTTATGAAAAAACTCATGAAATACTGGTCAATTTTACAATATAAAATATGTTTGGAGGAATTGCTATTATCAAGTTGGTGTAGAATACATGATGTGGCATATTCAAAGCTCACATGTATGTCTTTCCAAACAATAATAAGGAAAATAGAGGAACAAGAGTATGTGCAGGATCATGATGGGCCAAAAAGTGGCGATATGATGGGTATGTGTAGGGTATGTGGCTGACAACTTTTTTCTAACCCAAAATTGATTAAATGAAAAGGGTTTTAAAAGAAAATTCTCAGTTTTCCACCAATATAAATTTTGATTTACTTTGAGTTTAATAAATAATTATTATTCATTTTCTATTTGAATTATGACTAAAGTCCTAATTGATAGGCTGATTAAAAATCATCTATAGCTTTCAAACAGTATCACATTTTTTGAATCTGAAACATGTATCACATTCTATGCATCACATACTGTGAACCATGATTCCCAACCTACACAAACACAAAAAAAAATCAATATGTTAGATCAAATGCATGGTTAGAAACATGATTCCTCAAGAAATTCATTTGAAAGTAAAAGAAGAGGAATGAAGTTAAGAACACAACAAATTTGAAGCAAGAATATCAAATCCTATTCTAAAACAAAGAAAACTCTTAATATCTTAAGGGAGTTGGTGCCAATTTGATGTGAAAATTGGCCCTTTCCCAACTCCAATGATGTGATGAAGATACTTGATGAGGGATGGATGCTTGTAGTGATGACTTCAATGGAGCTCCATGTTGAAAATCTGTAAAAAGCCTAACTATGCTTGGATGAAATTGATGATAAGTTGCTATGGATTTGAGTATAATAACTTTGCATGAATTGTGGATGATAGAAATGAAGGATGAGCTCTCTATTTATGGAAAGAAAGAGTTGAAGATTGAAAGATAGGATGAATGTGGGATAAAATATAAGCCAATGACATGATGTCACTTGTCAACATGTGAGAGGATGAAGGTTGAGCACATTTTGATCAATGTGCAAGTTTGAAATTTGAATTTGAAGAAGTGACATGTTTAGGGGGGATGAAAGAGGAGAGTTAAATGCCACTTGGCTCAAGGCAAGGACATGTAAGAGGCATTGAATTGGTATGTGCAGGATCATCATGGAAAAAATAGGCCCTTAAGTGGCAAAAAATTCAGAAAAATCAGAGTTAGGCAACTTGACTTAAAAATTTGAATAAGTTATCTATATTATTTCAAAAATATGTAAGAATAGAATCTATAGAAAATTGAATGTAGTTTCTAAACTACTAGGTTTATTTAAAAAAATAAAAATCTATTTGGTGAAAATTTGAAATTTCAATGCGTAGTACTTAAATTTCATGGAAAAATAAGAAGTAGGTGTCTGTCTACCACCCTAACCATAATAAAATGATAATATTTTTTTATAATATTTTAGATAGAAGTAGAGGACTCATGTCTAGATGTGATGCATATTTTTTGTAATTTTTAAAGTAAATAATTAATTATGATTTTTTATTACAACTTATAAAAATATAAAAACTTATGTCTGACCACCTTAACTTGGTCAAAACTTCATGAAATTTATTTTTTTTTTAAATCCTATAGTATACGAAGCATAGAATGTGACACATGTTTGATTAAAAATGTGATACCGTTTGAAAGCTATAGATGTTTTTCAATCAGCCTATCAATCGACTTTAGTCATAATTCAAATAGAAAATGAATAATAATTATTTATTAAATTCAAAGTAGAGCATAATTTATATTGGGGAAGCTGAGAATCTCTTTTAAAAACCCTTTTCATTTCATCAATTTTTGGGTAAAAAAAAGTCACCAGCCACATACCCTACACATACCCATAATATTGCCACTTTTTGGCCCATCATGATCCTGCACATACCTGAATGCCTTGTTGGATGTACATGTCTCTTTGGGGGGAGATTTAAAATTTGAAGAATATTCCCACTTTGATGCCTTTTTTTGAATGAAAATAGATTATTTATAAATCAATTAAATTGATTTTCATGTGCAAGTTGCAAAATCTAGAGGATTTGAGTGATTAGGATTAGAATTAATCATGATTTGATTAATTTAAATGATGTTAGTTGATTTGACCATTTTGATTTAGATTTTAGGATTTAAATAACTCAAAATGAGAAGAGAATGATTTAGACCTAGTTAAATAAATATTTTTGATTTATTTAACCAAAGAGGGCGATGTTAGATTAAATTAGATAAATGTTTGATTTATTTAATTTAATTAGATGAACTTTAGAGATTTAATCAAATAATATGGATTATTTAATTAAACAAAGATAGGAAGATGAAATGACCTAGCTAATTACATACAGACAATGATTTAATTAAATCGAGGGATTTATTTAATTAAAAGGGGAATTATGATTACTTTAATCAAATAAGGCTATTTGATTAAATGGTTAGACAGAGGGATAATTTAGGATGAAGCGATGTTAGTAGATCCAAATCGAGTGTGCAATATCAATCTATATATTTTCTATGTCTACATTTTTCCCCTCTTTGAAGCAATGCACTTATTGCATTGGTTCAAAGAATAACCTTGCCATGATCGAAAGTCAAAAATTCTTTGATTTTTTTGGATGCCTCACTACTGCCCCAGCGAAAAGAATTATGGTGGTATACTGCCCCCTTGAGAGATCGAGTGGAAATACTAATTTCCTATCGAGATTGCGATAAAATGTGAGAGGAGTGGTTCTACTAATTAGAGGATGAAAGATAATTCTTTAGAAAGATCAGATATTTGACGTAGACAATTTTGATGATGTATAGACAGTCATCAACCATGGGTAGCCTCATGCATATTTTGATATATTACAAATAGTTGATCCTGATTTGTACCATGACAGTTACATTATTGATGATATAAATGAGATGATTATGATGTTTGGATGATATGATGATGCATGGATGATATGGATGCACATGATATGATATGATGATGCTTTTATGATTATGCAAATAGATGATAAATGTATGGTTTATGAGATTTTTAGAATAACCAATCTATATTATGCAATGATGGGGATGAATGCATGTGGTATGATTAATGCTTTCTATATGATATGATATGCATAATTATGCAGTATGTTGATGGTTTGTGGATGCAAGATAGATGCAATGGTGCTGATTTATGATTAACTGTCATGGTACGATGTTAGCGCAAAAAGCAAGAGATAGAAGAAAACAAGAGATTCCAACAAGACATGAGATGATGATGATGATGATGATTACTTGCCAAGGAGTTAGGATTTTCAAAGGGAAAATTGCCTTATGTTTGATAACACACGTAGGAATGATGCCTCAGGGTATAAAGAACTAGGATGGCATTGTACCTAGTGTGATGGACTTTGACTCAACAAACAGATAGGAGTATTCTTGTTCACACTAGACATACGAAAAACCTTGCTAGGATGTATCTAAAAAAGTAAGTATTCACCAAGTTATATTACAAGAACGTCCAACAAGCACAGCAGATAAAAAGATAATGATCGTTGCCCCATTCCTATCTCTCTAAATCCCTTCATTGGGGACATCATTGAGAGGTCCTTCGAATGAGCACAATAAGATAAATCAAAATAAAAAGATATAGTAAACAAACAAGTCAATGTTCTTCATACCACTAGCCAAGGGGATGTGCTTTGTTTAAGATAAGTATACAAAGTGATATCCAAAATTATGCCCATTGTCAGAACGATATATCCTAGGACATGCATTGTATAGGATGATGATGGGTTGATAAGTTGTTTGATAGGATTTTGGTATAAGGTTGACTAAGATGTTTGAAAATGATTAGGAGTTTGATTTTACATTTAAAATTTTGAATTTTTCTTTTGATTTTACGTTTGAAGCTTTCTTTTGATGATTGTTGTACTTGTTTCTATTAGTTTTTCCAAAGGGTGGGTGTGATGATTGATTTATTATGGATGATTGATTATTGCGAGTGAAAGCGAGATGAGACAGATGGAATTTTTCAAATATTTAGATGTTTTTGGAGTTTTTGAAATGTTTTGAGGCTGTTTTTGGTATTTTCTTGGTTTTTTGGATCTTTTTTTAGGTTTTATGAGATTTTATGAATGTTTTTGGTTTTTGGTATTTTTTGAATGTTTTTTGTGTTTTATGAATTTTTTTGGATTTTGATGTCTCAGGGGCTGATCAAAGATTAGCCTTGCCTATGTTTAAGCTTAGAGACGACGTAGTTCGAATTCCATGTTTTTGATGTTTTTTTTTAACTTTTTGAGTGTTTTTGGATTTTGATATGATTTTGGATGTTTTTGGATTTTTCACATGATTTTGACGATTTGGATATGGATGTGTGTGATGATATCAATGATCTATTTTGGGATTTTGTTGAAAACCAAGCTAAGGTTGATTGATTGGATCAATGGATTGATGATGATAACATTGTTGAGGATACACAACAATGCAAGGATAGTGTTAAGCAACATGAGGATTCATAATGGATATCCCAAGATGATGTAGGATATGATGATAACATTGTCGAGGATACACAACAATGCAAGGATAGTGTTAAGTAACACAAGGATTAGGATGGATATCCCAAGATGATGATGGATTGATTGGATTTGATTTTATCAAGATTGATGAAGCTTGGTTTAGAACAAAATATGTTTTGGATGATTTGATGTGACGTTGAAGAACACATTAGATGTGACTGATAGTGATTGTTTGGATTGATGTTTGATAAAGATTCATAAGGAATGTCTTCTCGTCAAAATATGCCATGGGCTAGTGATTTGGTTTTTTGCTCACAAGTGGTAGACCAATTTGATTTCACATTTTCCAATGTTCAGATCACCACATAAGTTGGAGGATATATGTCAAGATTTATTCCTGAAGCAAGATGTAAATATCTGCCCCCAATGTCTAGCAATGTATGAATGCCATGGGTGGATGCTTGGATAAGTGTATGGATGGAGGGATATGGATTATCTTGTGATAAGATAAGGTGTTCGGATAAAAAAATCTCATTTGGATAATGCTTCATGGCATAGATAATGTTGGGTAGGATAGGATCAATGAAAATGACCCATGTCAAGATGTCTACCATAAGCAAGTGTAAAGTGTGCACCAAATTTTTTCAAATATCAAGATAATTTGGACTATGGATGCAGATGGATAAAGATGGATTTGATAAATGGTTCATGGATGAATGGATTTATTATGGATATAAGATGGATGGAATGCTAGATATATTATGGATGGGATGAGATGCTTTCCCTTGAAATGGCGCACGTAGATGCTTGATTCTACACATGACGTTTGTTTGCGAGGTTTTCATCATGGTACTTTCCCAAAGCACCACCGAAGTGGTTTTCACCAGAGGACGATTTTTTTCTTTACTATTTTAAATCCTTTTTCTGATTTTTTTGGATTTTTGATATTTTTTTATTTTTTGTATTTTTCTGTGAAAGATTTAAAGCTCATGCTGAACCACAAGGTGTTTCTAATGTAGATTCTTTTTTCATGATGTTCCATTGATAGCCTGCTTGAAGAAGTTTGTTTGCTAAGATACATGCACTTGAATGCAACTTTTGGGATTCTTGATCTGCTTTATTGATACTAGGGTTAACTATGTCTCTATGTGCACATCGCGATAGAGTGCCTTTAGAATCCTTATGACGAAGGGTCATTTCCAATACATGGTCAATTTGAGAATTAGATATCATGCATGGAGGTGTGGATGGAGTGTGTTTAGGGATAAGAGATGGATTGGTTGACAGTTTGGAACCTTTGACTCTCCAAACTTGGGAAGATAAGCAATGATGGGTGGATACAAAAGTGTGCATGGAATTAGGACCAACTGCTTGATACACTTTGTGCGTCACTTGAAAAGCTTTCTTTTTCTTTTGTGGACATCTTTGATGGATACTTTTCCCTTTTTTATTTTTCCCCATAGTTTCTTTGACTAATGGAGTTCGATAGGGATAATCTTTCTTTGTATTCTTTGGTATCCATGTGTATTTTATTTTTCCATTATTCTTCTTTGCTTCTTTTTCTTTGATAACGTTCTTTGTGATTTGATTCAAATCTTTCTTTTGATGTTGGTCCCAATTCGTGGATGGTGTGATGGGTGGATGACGATTCATGACATGGCTGGTTGTAGTATTGGAACTTGTTTCATCATAAAGAGTCTTTGTGCTCCCTATGTTGGAATTTTCTTGAGACATAGTTGCCCCCAGTATTGTGGAAGTATTACCTTCATGCTTTGATTCTACTTGTTCTGAGAGCTCTTGTTTAGAATGCATTCTCTGATAAATGACCACCACTGATGATGTTATTGGAATATGTTGCTCTCCTGACTCCAAAATATCATGTTTTGTCTGGCATGTTTCCTTGAGTGGATAATGTTGGATATCTTCATACATGATGTCCTCAGTCTGAATTTGGGATATATCTTATCCTGATGTTGAAAACTTAGTTTGACTATAGGAATCACTAACCTTCTGTTTTTGTGTAATAATGTCAAGAGTAAAGGAATCCTGTTCTGAATGAAGATCATCTACGTGTCCATCCAAAGAAAGCATCTCATGGGTAGATGGAGGAGTATGTGCTATGTGGATATGATCATCTTGTATAGATAGGAGAGTATCCATTAGACCATTGTAGTAGCTTGGAGATACAAACTCTTGATCTTGAATGATTTCAAAATTTCTTTCGACATGCTTTGGATCAAATTCTTGATATGGGTCAGTTTCAAAGGATGGATTACTTATAAAGGTTTCTAGGATATCTTCATTAGGAACGGAAAGTGGTTCATTATCCTCTTGATCTTTGAGTGGGCTTGGATCAAGTGTCGAGTTGAGGATTCCTTCAGTATCTATAATCATGAGGTCAAAGGGGGTCAACATGTCTTGGAAAGGACCATTGCTAGACCTTGGTGAAAGATTTTGATCATGCTTTGGAATAAATTCTTGAGATATGTCCTCTAACTCATAAGGCAATGTAGAGACATTTTCAATATGATCATTGGTCAATGGATCGTAGATTATGTCAATTGGATCAAATAATTCTAACACTCCTTGAAATAGATCACTAAAAAGTGGCTCTTGATGTATGGTAAGTTGATCATCAAATGGGGTGGAAACATCTTCAAGGTGCTCATTGATGGAGAGATCTTGATCATTGTTTTCAAAACTTGTGGTGGAGGGATTTTCAATGTCTTCAACCATAGGGTCAAATGATGTTGACATTTCTTGAATTGGATCATTGTTGGGTATTGTTGGTGGATTTTAATCATGACTGAAAAGTGACTCTTGATGTATGTTAATTTGATCATTAGATGAGGTGGAAACATCTTCAAGGTGTTCATTGATGGATAGATCTTGATCATTGTCCCCAATAGTGATTATCTTTTGATCAATAAGGTCTTGGATGATATTTTTGAGTTGAATACAACTTGATGTTGTGTGTCCCTTTGTTTTGTGGAAATCACAATGGTGCTCCTCGTTATACCCTGGTAATTTAACTAGGGGTTCTTGATAATTCCCATAGATGGGGAGCTTGATGAGATTTTCTTGTACCAATTGTTGCAGTACTAATTTGATTGGTCTCCCAAGTGGTGTGTATTTTTGTTTGTTACCTTGTGAGATTCGACCTTGTGGTGATTGATTTTGGAGATGTGGTGATTGATCTTTGAAATGTGGCGATTGATCTTCGAGATGGGGTAATTGGGTTTGTTGTTGATGTTGATCTTGATATCTAACCTCTTGACATTGGAGATTTTGTTCTTGATGCGGTTGTGGAAACAACTCAATGCTTTGATGACATGGATTAACCAATGGAAGAGTACATTGATTTTGGAGTAAAAATGTCTCTTGTTTCAAGGCTTCAATTAGTTTTCCAAGTGAAGCAATTTGGTCTATCAAAAATTGGTCTTGATTTTGATCTTGGCACCCTTGATATAGTTGGTTTGACTTTTCTTCAAGTGGATTTGGAATGTATGCTGGTGGTGTTTGTATGGGATCATGGACAAATTGTCTTTGGACAATGTTCTGATTTGGGATGATGTTTAGATTTCGCATGATAGGTTGAAGTTGAACATTGTTGGTGTTGGGGATCATATTGTGTTGATTTAGGTAACTTTGATTTTGCATGGTGTTACCTTGACTTGGATCAATACATGGAGTGGTTAACATCTTTTTTGGACTTTGAACAACATTCGTATGATTTGCAAACATATCCATCCCAAAGTTTACCAAATTTGGATTCACAATGTTCATGTTTGGTAAAATTGTGCTTGGTATATTCACATCTGGCATGTATGGATATGGTGGGATGATGTTGTTTTGAGGAAGAATCATGCATTGGGTGTTTGGTTGATAGATTTGTAGGTTTGGACTTGGATTTAAATCTACCGTTGGGAAAGGTGTTCCAAACTTTTGACTAGGCATACTCACATTTGTTGTACCATTGAGGTTTGTAGGAGATAATGATCCCATGTATGGATTGTATAAATGTGAGTTTTGAAAATCAATTGGCATTGTGAGGCTTTGATAATTGGTTGGTTTAGACCACTTATAATGTATGGATCAATTTTATATTCCATGTTCTTCTTTTGTTTTGACCTTGTTGAAAAAGTGACCTCTAAGGTGTTTAGGACCAATGATGAGATGAAGGATGAAAGGGGTGAATGATATGGGTGTTTTTTTTCTTAGGAACTTTGGATCAATGTTAGACTTTAGGATTTGATTTTGATTGGTTTTGATTGGATAATGAACTTGTAAACCCTAGGATGTTGGATGTGATCTTTAGGATAAACTTGTTCAAAGGTGTGTTGATTTAACTAGAGGTATGAGAAAGGATGCATTCCCATACTCCTAATTAAACAAGGTGATTTTGATTTGGTTTAAGGATGTACCCAAGTCTAGATAATGATGTTTCCAAAGCTCTAAAGTTGCTTGTGGGATGGGATGATAAATGTTTGAAATGGATGAAGTGTTTGATTTTGATCCTAAATGAACCTAAGAAGGACTTGTTTACAAGGCCAAGGTTTTGAAGAACATGCCTTTCTCTAAGAGTAGTTTAAACCAAAAAAACAATGTTTGCATGAAAACCATATGACCAAAAGAGACCAAGCACATGTGTGGGGTTCAATTTGAGTTAATCTTGGTTAATGAATTTCTTTTACCACAAACACACTTCTTGTTTAGTTTTCAAACTGAATATCTATGTCTCAATTCCTTCTCATTCCACAAGGTCCATTATGTGAAAATCGAGGTTTCAAGAGCATAGTTTTCTATTGTTGACTTTGGAATTAACAAATCAAGATGTAGGTCTCATTGTTTAGAATCCTTCTAGGGATAAGAACCCCTAGGGACAAGAAATAACATGAGGAATTTTCAAAGGTATTTGTTCCTCTCAAAGAGTTTGAAATTCTAATGATTTGTTGAATGTTGGTTTCGATGTTTTGGGTCCAAGCACCGTGTTTTCAAACTGACTCACAAGCAATATAACATCCTAGCTCAATTGGTACGTTTTTCTTGGTGGGCTTGTCTCATGCCCTTCATAGAAGAAGAGATGATTTTACATGCAACCAAGGAAAAAATATATAGGTATGTTAAGAATGAAGTCTTAACCTCTATATTTTAACCAAGATCGGACATGGCAAGTAACTTCTTGGAATCTAAGTTCCAATGCACCACTTTGATAAAATCGTTGGATGGACGGGTTGGTTACTACAAAGAAGGGTTTTAGTTCAGACTTTTCGTTTGTAGGAGTTGACCCAGCATGGCGAGAGACCATTGCTGCCCTTCTCGTCAGAGCCAACCGCGTGATACTGATGTTTATTCCAATACCCACATTTATATCCCAGCTAGAAATACTCTCTGGTACAGAGTGTTATCGGTTGAGTCGTTCCCTTGGGTGAGTACTTTTTCCCCAAGGCAGGCCCTCTAAGATAGAAAAAAGCAAGTAAACACATTCATAGTTCGATCAACCTTCATTTAGAAAAAAAGGGAGAACACATGCAATAGGTTTACTCACACTCGCAAAGTTTGTTGTTTAATTTTAAACCCAAATTGAGGTGTGTATACGCAATTACTTACACAACTTAATGTCACCAAAAGCCTTTTGATTCTCAAGATCATCATGAGGTGTGAGAGAAGTGCATACATCTTTTGATGATATTACTTTGAGTAAGCAATTACAAGACAAAGAAGCACTTGTTCATTTTAAGTCCACAAAGAAAAAGTGAATTCTTTTTATAGCACCAAATCAAATGTGGAATTTTTCTTGTTCAATTGTTAGCCTCAAATGAAATCTAGTGAGTTTTTTCTAAAGTTCATTTTAGCCCTTTGTAGCAAAAATTGAATTGAAATGTTCCTTTTAGAGCCCAAAAGAAATTAGTAGGTCCTAAAAGCTTGAAAGATAGAAAATCCTTAGAAGAGGGATTATAATTTCTCCCCAAAGTGTTTAAAAACACTTGTTACAATGATGTGATAATGCTTTTTCTTTGACTTACATGCTCCCTTATCCTTCAAAACTTGCAATACAAGCTCCAAATGTCAAATGAAATCAAGAAACAAGAAGATATGAGGGTTAGATAGATGATTAAGAATAAAAACCCTAAAAGTTAGACCAAGTTTCATTATGATTTGACATTAAGTGAAAATTTGAAAATTTTAACTCTATCAAAGTTGATAATAACCTAAACCATTGGATAGCTTATGAAATTCTACCACATTTAAAAAAAAAGCTACAAAAAAGACCAAAAAATGACCAAGATATGGCCATTTTAAGTTTGCATGAAAAAGCAAGAAAATCAAGCGGTTTTTTCTGTGATGGCGGCTCTGTTTGGAGTTTAAGCAGTGCTATATGGCGACGTTAGAGATCTAGCGGTGTAGTTTGAAGTTTTCAGCGCTACAGTTTGTTTCCAGTGGTGCAGTTTGTTTCCAGAGAGGTTTTGTATAGCCCCGCTGGACTGTGAGCAGTTCTATATGGCCTCGCTGGACTGTGAGTGGAACTGTTTCCTGTAAACACAAAAACTCAAAAAAACATGAAATTTTCTCAAAAGACATGATTTGATCTTCTATTTTTCCCTCCTTCTAGCGCCAAAATGTGAACCATGATTCCCAACCTGCACAAACACAACAAACAATCAATATGTTAGATCAAATGCATGGTTAGAAAAATGATTCCACAAGAAATTCATTTGAAAGGAAAAGAAGAGGAGTGAAGTTAAGAACACAACAAATTTGAAGCAAGAATATCAAATCCTATTCTAAAACAAAGCAAACTCTTAATCTCTTAAGGGGGTTGGTGCCAATTTCATGTGAAAATTGGCCCTTTCCCAACTCCAATGATGTGATGAAGATACTTGATGAAGGATGGATGCTTGTAGTGATGACTTCAATGGAGCTCCATGTTGAAAATCTGCAAAAAGCCTAACTATGCTTGGATGAAATTGATGATAAGTTGCTATGGATTTGAGTATAATAACTTTGCATGAATTGTGGATGATAGAAATGAAGGATGAGCCCTCTATTTATAGAAAGAAAGAGTCGAAGATTGAAAGATAGGATGAATGTGGGATAAAAGATAAGCCAATGACATGATGCCACTTGTCAACATGTGAGAGGATGAAGGCTGAGCACATTTTGATCAATGTGCAAGTTTAAAATTTGAATTTGAACAAGTGACATGTTTAGGGGGGATGAAAGAGGAGATTTAAATGCCACTTGGCTCAAGGCAAGGACATGTAAGAGGCATTGAATGCCTTGTTGGATGTACATGTCTATTTGAGGGGAGATTTCAAATTTGAAGAATATTCCCACTTTGATTCCGTTTTTTGAATGAAAATAGATTATTTATAAATCAATTAAATTGATTTTCATGTGCAAGTTGCAAAATCTAGAGGATTTGAGTGATTAGGATTAACATTAATCATGATTTGATTAATTTAAATGATGTTAGTTGATTTGACCATTTTGACTTAGATTTTAGGATTTAAATAACTCAAAATGAGAAGAGAATGATTTAGACCTAGTTAAATAAATATTTTTGATATATTTAACCAAATGGGGTGATGTTAGATTAAATTAGATAAATGTTTGATTTATTTAATTTAATTAGATGAACTTTAGAGATTTAATCAAATAATATGGATTATTTAATTAAACAAAGATAGGAAGGTGAAATGACCTAGCTAATTACACATAGACAATGATTTAAATAAATTGAGGGATTTATTTAAGTAAAAGGGGAATTATGATGACTTTAATCAAATAAGGCTATTCGATTAAATGGTTAGAAATAGGGATAATTTAGGATGAAGTGATGTTAGTAGATCAAGATCGAGTGTGCAATATCAATCTATATATTTTCTATGTCTACACATACTATAGGATTAAAAAAAAAAAAATTCATTAAATTTTGACCAAGTTAAGGTGGTTAGACATACGAGTTTTTTATATATTTTTTAAGTTGTAATAAAAAATTCATAATTAATTATTTACTTGGAAAAAATTACAAAAAAATATGCATCACATCTAGACATGAGTCCTCTACTTATATATAAAATATTGTGAAAAAATATTATCATTTTATTGTGGTTAGGGTGGTCAGAAAAACACCTACTTATTTTTTCCCTAAAATTTAAGTACTACTACATTGAAATTTCAAGTTTTCACCAAATAGATTTTTATTTTTTTAAATAAACCTAGTAGTTTAGAAACTACATTCAATTTGCTACAAATTCTATTCTTACATATTTTTTAAATAATATAGATAACTTATTCAAATTTTTACGTCAATTTGTCTAACTCTAATTTTTCTGAATTTTTCACCACTTAAGGGCTTGTTTTTTCCATGATGATCATGCACATACCAACAAGTTAGGTTTTTAGAACCATCCAATGCAAATTTCCTTTCTATCATTGCAGAAAACATGCCAAGAATAGAATAACATGAATCAACTAATTGCTCAAGTGAACAAGGTTGGCAAATAGATTTTGGGGTAGCAATAGAGAAAGAACAATGTAGTCCAAAGGATAATAAGGATCCAGTGAATGAGTCACCATCTAGTCATCAAGAATCTTCCTTTCATTTTTCAAAGATTCAAATTCATGATGAGTACTAAAAAATAATACAAATCTTCATCAACCAAGGAGTTCAGTCCTCTAGACATAAAGGAGCCATTTTTTTTCTTCTTTGCATTCAGAGTTAAGCTTCAAAGTTATGATGACACAAGGAAACTAGCTAGTCCTACAATATGTAGCAATGAAGTAACTTTATTTGAGCTTCTAGTTGATGAAGTAGTTGAAGTCTTGTATGGAGAAAAGGATACTTTAGCATACAACAACAATGAGGAAATGGGCGGATACTCTGCTGAGAAGCAACACGAGGGTACTAATGGTCTAGTTAGTGAAATCCATTAGGTGTTTGCACTTGAACCACAAGAAGAAGAAGTCCAAAGGGAGGAAGTTTCAAGGGTTGTCATCACGAGTGATGTATCACACCAATAATGGGATGCAATAGGGAGTTTTCTTGCTTCATTTGATCTTGATTTTCTCACATTCTAATGAATTTAGTAAGGAAAATTTGTCCATATTATGTTTTCTTGATATGGAACCTCATCAAACTAAATTTGACATGCAAGAAACCAAAGGGGATAGCTTGATACCTTTTGAGGGAAACAATCTAGATGACATGTTCAATGTGGATGATCGAAATAGCACCATAGAGTTTCTTGAAGGGAAATTAGTTGAAGTTATTGATTATGGAGATACCCCTAAAGGAATGATTGTGGATTTGTCTTCCCAACCTTATACAACTATAGAATTAGGTAAAATGCTCCATGAATGTAAAAAAATTCATCCTTCATGTGGTATATTTCCTAAGGGTGATTATAATATGTAGAACAGTGATGTAAGGGGAATGTTACACCACCAACTACATCCTCCTGAAGCAAATGATGTGAGCTCAAATGATACTATACATGCTCTAAGTACTTGAATATCGCTACCTTTTCAAGAGGACATCTAGGTTGTGTCTTTCCTTGTTCCTACTCATAGTTATCCTTATCATTTTGATTATGGTGATTGAGGAAATAGAATTTTTTTATGGATTAACCATGGGCCTAACAAATCACCTCAGTTGTTGTTTTTTCCTATTTATTCCATTGAATTTGAGATCTAGGGAATTCAAGTTTATCTTTCTAAATATAAGGACAAGTTTGAATGGCTTAGGACTATTACTATCAAAACTGTAGGAAATAGGGTGTGCTCCACCTTTCAGGAGATGGAGCACACAAGGACAAGAGAGGGGGGGTCCTCCTATTTCACTCTTAGTTCATTAAAGGAAACACTAGAGATCTCAGCCTAATGATCAAATTAGGAAAAGAGATTGCTACAAGATCTCCTTAGGTGTGATTAAAGAGGGGGTTCACCACTAATAAAATACTTAGAAAGAAGGAAATGAATGCAATATGCAAATGTAGCTATGCAATCTAGAAAATGAAACTTGAAATCAGAATAACAAACTAAGGATAAAAAAGTAAGTACATTGAAGATTTAAGATGCCCAAAACAAGGTTTGTAATACTAAAATTATGAATTTTGATGTGAACTAGGACTCATATTCTAGATTGGGTGATTTAGTCCTAGTTTATGGTTTCTTGTTGAATCTAGAATCTACAATTGGCAAACTAGGATCTACAAAAAATGGCTAAAAAGTGGTATATATTGGGACACATATGCATAAGGTGGAGATTTAGTCCCAGTATTAGGGTTTTTCTAAAAAGCTCTATAATCATCTAGTGATCTTCTGTAGCTTCTCTCCCATCAGATCTTTGAATCTAAAAGTTAGAATTCTTATATGTAGTTGACTTTCCGTGACGATGACAACTTTGAAAACTTTCTTCAATCTTGCAACTTAGTCTTCAAAGGATCCTCAAGTCTCAAAACACCTAGATTTGCAATCACACATGTAGAAGGAGAAAAATGTTGATTTGTTAGTGGATAGGGGTTTTCTTTTGTCAAACCCTATTTTGGTAATCAAACCTTGTAATGAAATCAAATAATGAAGGAATAATGAATGAACAACATGCAATGATACAACTCACCAAAACCTTGATATGAAGGATAAAATATTGTATTAAATGACTAGCATTAATGTAGATCTTGACTTTTGGTTGAATTTTTAAAGCTTGATCTTGAATACTTTCTTGAATCATGAAACCCTACATCACAAATGTTAGCTCAAAAACACACATGATGCTTGAATATTGAATGTAGATCTAAATACTTGATATTCAACTCGTGAATGCTCTCTTGAATTCTCATAAGATCACTTCAATTCACTAAATTACTTCTTTATGAAAATTTCTAGGGGAAATTATGTGAAATAACCTTGTATTTATACTTGTTTATGCCAAATTTCTTGAAATTACAATACTACAAGTCGACAGATCAGATCTAGGAGAATTAAATACTACCAAGAATTGAATTCAAAATAATTCCAAGCTAAAGTGAGACTCATACGCCAGTTGGGGCATATGAGTCCTAGTAGCCTAAGCTCAGGACAAATTTTAGGCAATGTTAAGTTCTATGCCATATTCTAGATCAGGCCCTGAAACCTAGGTGGGACCCATATGTTCAAGGTAGTCAATGAGTCCCAAATCACTAGATCTAGAAAAAAACAAAAAATCATGAATTATGATTGATCATTAGTTAAGTTTCTGGATTATCCTCAAAGAAATGCATTAAATAAGGTTTGTGGATGAAAAATAGGACCAAATAAGGAATAAAGAAGCACAATTTTAGCAAGGAGGGTCCAAACAAGTGTGAAAATGTAAAGGGATACATTTTTCTACACTAAATTTATCCCCCACTTTAGTGAGAGGAGGAACTTGCTTCAAACTCACACTAAAGTAGATAAACTTGCATCAAGAGGGTCCAAGTGTACCAATGCTAGTGAGATGGGATGACAATGATCAAGAGGGTTATGCAAGCCCCTAAGATCAAGATCATATGGCAAACCAAGATAGGCACAAAAGGACAAGCATGTGTGAATAATATATGAAGCAACAACAAGGTACAAGCATACACTACCAAAGACATAAGAAGAAAGAAAAAGAAAAGAAGGGGGTGCATCAAGCCTCAACCATTTTTCCAATGCAATGTGGATAAAATCTAAGCTATTTTTCTAAAAACATTTACAAGTGGAACACAATGTCCAGTATGCAAACCAAACACACACTCACAAGTGCTAGTGGTACCTCGAATCCTCCAATGGGTGAGCCCCCATAGACACATATGCACATGGTCAGTATGCACTCACAAAGACAAGCAAGTGGCTATGGGAAAGTCACACCTAAGTTCAACTCCTATACACTAACCATACCAAAGCTATAACTCTTGATAACTTTGATAAGGTGCCACACAACACGAACAACAAGATTCATGTGGCAAGAAAAACTTTGTATGATTGACACCCATGACCAAACAAGATGGCTCCATAAGCAAGAAAAGTGTGTTATGCAAGGTGGACATATAATAGATATTGTAAATGAAAAATAGGTGTAAGACTTGGGTATGTGCAAGATCATGATGGGCGAAAAAGTGGCAATATGATGGGTATGTGGCTGACGAATTTTGTTTTACCCAAAATTGATGAAACAAAAATTGTTTTTAAAGGAGATTCTCAACTTTCTACCAATATAAATTATGCTTTACTTTGAATTTAATAAGTAATTATTATTCATTTTATATTCAAATTATGACTAAAGTCTTGATTGATAGACTGATTGAAAAACATCTATAGCTTTCAAACGGTATCACATTTTTTGAATCCAAAACATGTGTCACATTCTATGTTTCACATACTATAGGATTAAAAAAGAAAATTTGAATTTCATGAAGTTTTTACAAAGCTAAGGTGGTCAAACATATGAGTTTTTAATATTTTTTAAAAGTTGTAATAAAAATTCATAATTAATTATTTACTTGGAAAAAAATTACAAAAAAAATGCATCACATCGAGACATGAGTCCTCTACTTATATCTAAAATATTATTAAAAAATATTATCATTTTATTGTGGTTAGGGTGGTCAGACAAACACTACTTCTTATTTTTTCCCTAAAATTTAAGTACTGCATTGAAATTTCAAATTTTCACCAAATAGATTTAAAAAAAAAAAACAAACCTAGTAGTTTAGAAACTACATTCAATTTTCTACAAATTATATTCTTAAATATTTTGAAATAATATAGATAACTTATTCGAATTTTTACGTCAAGTTGCCTAACTCTGATTTTTCTAATATTTTTGCCACTTAAGGGTCTATTTTTTCCATGATGATCCTGCACATACCCACCTATACGTTCAAAGGAGTTTAGCTTAGTTGAAAGTAAGGTATTAACTTAGGGAAAATCGTGCCTAATGTCTCCAAGAGAGGACCAATCAATGAATAGAAGATTCACAACTTAGAGGATGTAGTGTGTCGCATCAAGCCACTAAGAGGAATATAATATACTAAGAGAGATCACACTCTTGAAGGAAATCACACCCAATGTTACTACAAAGAGAAAGATGCATCACATGAAGTAAGAAGACTACACAATGAAACATGAATTGAAATTGAAATGAAAAAGAATAATGAAAATGTATTCCCCCACTTTAAAGAAATTGCTAAACACCATGCTATGAGCAATTACTTTAAAGTAGCAAATGATAAATGCTAATAATAAAGAGGGAATGATAGCTTATTTAGAAATCCCTATGCCAATTCATATGTTTCCAAATGAAGCTACACCATGAAAAGGGGTTTTCCCCCAAAATGAAATTCCAAAATCACATAAGGGATCCACAGATTTGGGGTCAGTATGTCTTTTCTACATTTTTCTTAGAGAGCTTGAAAATGTCATCATTCCCTAAATACTCATGGAATAGGGATAATGACACAAAGAGAGAAAAAAAAAAGGTTTTAGGTCAACATGGAAGAGGCCTAAATGTCTTGACACCTTGCATCATCCCCAAAAGGAAAAAACAAGACAAATGAAAAGGAAAAATATTTACAATATATAAAAGATTTTAGATATAAATAGAGGGATGCCACAAAGAGAGATACACCCAAAAAAATGATATGGGGTGATCACATTACACACATGCAATCACATGCAGGACATGAAAATAAAAAGAGGCAAGACTAGTAAGGCACATGCAAGTCAACCTATAGCAGGTCGTTTGCATCCCAATCTTGTTTATCCTATATGGAAGGCAGACAACTAGCCAAAGGGACAATAGCAAGTTCCAAAACTAAGACAAGGCTATCTAATCCTTTCCCCCACTGCACACGTAAGAAAAAAATGAGCTGAGGTAGGTGATGAGAAAGAGCTCCTTGCATTTTGAAATGATTTGTAATGAATGCAAAGCATGTAAAAGTGAGCATAATATGATCCTACATCTATTACATGACAAAGAGCGAAAGGACGAGCTTTAAGGAATTATTTCTATTATATCAAACTTTTTAAATTATTTTTTTAAAGAATGACACTCATCAATACTATGTCCAAAAACTATATGATATTGAAAATGTGATGTGTTTGTGTTCTTAGGATTTGGTTTTTGACTTTCTCGCATGGGTGGTAAGGTAATAAGTCCTTGGCTTAGAAGTATGTGTAGGATTCTTTCAGTTTTAGATGGCAGAGATGGGAATTTTAGTTTCTTTAGTTATTAAATCCTTTATTGCTTGCTAGATTCACCAACTTCTTGAGTTAGATGTTGAGGAGGAGGACCTAAGATGATCCTATCATCCTTATCATTGTTATGAGGCATTGCTTGTTCTTTAGAAAGGATGACACTTATGTTAGGAGGAGGATCTTGATATCCTATCCCTTTGGTATCTTTCGTTGGTATTTTCTGTAGGAGTTAATGAATTTCACATTTGCTTGTTGTATCACATCCTTGTTTGCTTAAAATAATGAATCCTTTTCCATATGTCTCTTCTAGGCTAATTGATGTGTTGGTTACTTTCTTAATGTAGGATGGTTGAATTTTTACTTGATTGGAGGTGCTAGGATTGCCTATTGTAGGGACTTTAGGCTTAGTTTGTGTCTCAATTCTAGGATGTAAAATACTAAACATGTCAAGTTGCATTGGTTGTTTCATGGAAGGATGGAAGGATCCATTAGTCTCAAGGTTGTTAAGGAAATTAATTATGAAGTTGTTCATGTTATCATCATCTTCTCCATTTATGTCAACTTTACAAGGAGGACATGGATTATGAGTTGATTGAGTATGTGTGAGTTCAATTTCATTAGGATCATTTCCAAAAGAACAGCTTGATAAATCCACTAATGATTTCAAGGACATCCAAAGCTTACCAAAGTACATATCCATGATGAAATGAAATGCAATTTTTAGATTCTAAACGAGGAAAATGCAACAATTTGAAAATTGAATATTGTAAATATGAATTTTGAAATTAAGAAATGCACAAAATGATCCAAATTAAGCTAGGTGTAATGATACGAATGAAACAAGAACTCAACAAACTGAAATAAAGATCTAATAACAGTAAACAAAAGAACAGAAACAAGGTTTTTAATGTCATTAAATACAGTTTCAGGTCTCATATGGGACTAAATCACATAGAGGGGTGTATGAGTTCCAATTAGGGTTTTTGAAGGGTTTAGATGCTAAAAAGCACATAAGACAAAATTCCCAAAAATCTGGAAAAAATCACCTATACATGGACTAAATTGCCCAGAAGGGCGAATGAGTCCCAGATTAAGGTTTTTACACCAAATTAAGCAAATTTTAAGTTGATTCTAAGGCTTCTAACTTGTATGTTCAAATGAATGTTTGCAATGATAGATTCCAAATGTAATTTAAAGATGCAAGATGCAAAAATACAACCTATATGTACTTTTCCACTAATGCAAGATTTAGAAGGCATAAATACAAATTAACTAATGCAAGACCTAATGCAAAGTTAATGTAAGCTAGATTTAGGACTAAAATGTACTCCAGATCATAAATGTAAGTGTTCAAAGGTCAGGTTCACCAAAATGAACCATAGGAAATAGGGTGTGCTCCACCTTTTAGGAGATGAAACACAAAAGGAAAAGAGAGGGTGGGTCCTCCTATTTCACTCTTAGTTCATTAAAGGAAACCCTAGATATCTCAACCTAATGATCAAATTAGGAAAAGAGAATAAAATATCTAGGAGAATAAAATCCTACCAAGAATTGAATTCAAAATAGGTCCAAGCTAAAGTGAGAATCATATGCCAATTGGGGCATATCATTCTCAGATCACTAGATCTGGAACACACAACCCAAAATCATGAATTATGATTGATCATTAGTTAAGTTTCTGGATTATCCTCTGAGAAATGCATTAAATAAGGCTTGTGGATGCAAATAGGACAAAATAAGGTATAAAGAAGCCCAATTTTTAGCAGGGAGGGCCCAAACAAGTGTGAAAATGTAAAGGGATACATTTTTCTACACTACATTTAGCCCCCAATTTAGTGAGAGGATGAACTTGCTTCAAAATCACACTAAAGTAGACAAACTTGCATCAATAGGGGTCTAAGTGTACCAATTCTAGTGAAATAGGATGATAATGATAAAGAGGGTTACACAAGCCCCCGAGATCAAGATCCTATGGAAAACCAACATAGGCACAAAAGAACATGCATGTGAATAATAGATGAAGCAACAACAAGGTACAAGCATACACTGTCAAAGACATAAGAAGAAAGAAAAAAAATGGGGTGGATCAAGCCTTAACCATTTTTCCAACATGATGTGGATCAAATATAAGCTATTTGTCTAAAAAAATTTACATATGTGGAATGCGATGTCCACTATGAAAACCAAACAAACACTCACAAGGGCTAGTGGAACCTCTCGTCGTCCACTAGGTGAGCCCCCAGAGACACACACACACATGGTTGGTATGCACTCACAAAGACAAGCAAGTTGCTATGGGAAAGTCATGCCTAAGTTCAGCTCTCATATGGTAACCATACCAAAGCTATACTTCTTGATAACTTTGATAAGGTGTCACACAACACGAACAATAGGATTCATGAGGCAAGCAAAAATTTGTATGCTTGACACCTATGAACAAACAAGATGGCTCCATAGGAAAGAAAAGTGTGTTATGCAAGGTGGCCATAAAAGAGATATTGTAAATTCAAACTAGGTGTAAGTTATGTTCAAAGGATTTTAGCCTAATTCATGTAAGGTCTTAACTTTGGGAACATCATGCCTAATGTCTCCAAGAGAGGACCAATCGAAGAATAGAATATTCACAAGTTAGGTGATGCATTGTGTCGCATCAAGCCACTAAGAGGTATATAATATTCTAAGATAGATCACACTCTTAAATGAGATCACACCCAATGTCACTACAAAGAGAAATATTCATGGCATGAAGTAAGAAGACTACACAATGAAATATGAGTTGAAATTAAAATGCAAAAGAATAATGCCAATGTATTCCCCCACTTTAAAGAAATTGCTAAACACCATGCTATGAGCAATTACTTTAAAGTATAAAATGATAAATGCTAATAATAAAGAGGACATGAGAGCTTATTCAAAAATCCCTATGCCAATTCATATGTTTCCAAATGAAGCTACGCCATGAAAAGAGGTTGCCCCCAAAATGAAATCCCAAAATCACAGAAGGTATCCATGGATTTTGTGTCAGAATGTCTTTTCTACAATTTTTTTAGAGAGCTCAAAAATGTCATCATTCCCCAAATACTCATGGAATAGGAAGAATGACACAAAGAGATCAAAAACAAAGAAAAGATTTTAGGTCAACATGGAAGATACCTAAATGTCTTGACACCTTGCATCATCCCCAAAAGGAAAACACAAGACAAACGAAAAGGAAAAATATTTACAACCTATAGAAGAATGTAGATAAAAATCTAGAGGAATGTCACAAAGAGAGATACATTAAACAAAACGATACGAGGAGATCACATTACACACATGCAATCACACACCGAACATGAAAAAGAAAAAAAAGGAAAGAATTGTAAGGCACATGCGAGTCAACCTAGAGTAGGTCGTTTGCATCCCAATCTTGTTCATTGTATATGGAAGGAAGAAAACTAGCCAAAGGGACAAGATCAAGTGCCAAAACTAGGACAAGGCTATCTAATTCTTGCCCCCACTATGTGCAAGACAAGATTGAGCTGAGGTAGGTGATGAGAAAGAGCTCCTTGCATTTTGAAATGATTTGCAATGAATGTAAAGCATGTAATAGTGATCATATTATGATCCTACAACTATTACATGGCAAAGAGCGAACAAATAGGATTTAAGGAATTATCTCTATGATATCAAACTTTTTAAATATTTGTTTTAAAGAATGACACTCATCAGTACTATGTCCAAGAACTCTATTATATTGACAATGTGATTTGTTTGTGTTCTTAGGATTTGGTTTTTGATTTTCTTGCATGGGTGTTAATGTAATAAGTTCTTGGCTTAGAAGTATGTGTAGGATTCTTTTAGTTCTAGATGGAAGAGAAGGGAATTTTAGTTTCTTTAGTTTGTAAAGCCTTCGTTGCTCGCTAGATTTACCAAATTCTTGAGTTAGATGTTGAGGAGGAGGACCTAATATGATCCTATGATCCTTATCATTGTTACAAGGCATTGGTTGTTCTTTAGGAAAGAGGACACTTATGTCAAGAATATTATCTTTATATCCTATCCCTTTGGTATCTTTAGTTGGTATTTTCTCTAAGAGTTGATGAATTTCACATTCACTTGTTGTATCACATCTTTATTTGCTTAAGATTGTGAATCCTTTTCCATATGTCTCTTCTAGGTTGATTGATGTGGTTACTTTGTTAATGTACGATGGTTGAATTTTTACTTGATTGGGGGTGCTAGGATCACCTACTGTAGGGAGCTTAGGCTTAGTTTGTGTCTCAATTTTAGGATGTAAAATACTAAACATCTCAAGTTGTGTTGGTTGTTTCATGGAAGGATAGAAGGATGCATTAGTCTCAAGTTTGTTAAGGAAATTCTTTATGAAGTTGTTCATGTTGTCATCATCTTCTCCAACAATGTCAACTTCACAAGGAGGACATGGATTAGGAGTTGACTGAGCATGAATGAGTTCAATTTCATTAGGATCATTTCCAAAAGTATAGCTTGATAAATCCACTAATGATTTCAAGGACATTCAAATCTTACAAAAGTACATATCCATGATGAAATGAAATGAAATTTTTAGATTCTAAACAAGGAAAATGCAACAATATGAAAATGAAATATTGTAAATGCAATTTTGAAATTAAGAAATGCACAAAATGAACCAAATTAATCTAGGTGTAATGATATGAATGAAGCAAAAAATTAACAAACTAAAACAAAGATCTAATAACAACAAACAAAAGAATAGAAATAAGGTTTTCAATGCCATGAAATGTAGTTTCAGGTTTGATATGGGACTAAATTTCCTAGAGGGGTGTATGAGTCCCAATTATGGTTTTTGAAGGGTTCGGATACTGAAAAATACACAACACAAAATTCTCAAAAATCTAGAAAAACCACATGTACATGGACTAAATAATCGAGAGGGGCGAATGAGTCCCAAATTAGGGTTTTTGCAACAAATTTAGAAAATTTTAAGTTGATTCTAAGGTTTATAACTTGTGTGTTCAAATGAATGTTTGCAATGATAGATTTCAAATGAAATTTAAAGATGCAATATGCAAGAAACACAACCTATATGAACTTTTCCACTCATGCAAGATTTAGAAGCCATAAATGAAAATTAACTAATGCAATATCTAATGCAAAGTTAATGTAAGATAGATTTAGGACTAAAATGTACTCCAGATCAGAAATGTAAGTGTTCAAAGGTCAAGTTCACAAAAATGAAATGTAGGAAATAGGGTGTGCTCCACCTTTTAGGAGATGAAACACGGAAGGACAAGAGAGAAGGGGTCCTCCTATTTCACTCTTAGTTCATTAAAGGAAACCCTAGAGATCTCAACCTAATGATCAAATTAGGAAAAGAGATTGATACAAGGTCTCATTAGGTGTGATTAAAGAGGTAGTTCACCACTAAGAAAATTCTTAGAAAGAAGGAAATGAATGCAATATGCAAATGTAGCTATGTAATCTAGAAAATGAAACTTAAAATCAAAATAAAAAAACTAAGGCTAAATAGAGAAGTACCCAAAAGATTGAAGATACCCAAAACAAGGTTTACAATCCTGAAATTATGACTTTTGATGTGAACTGGGACTCATACGCTAGAATGGGTGATTTACTGCCAATTTAGGGTTTATGGCTAAATCTAGAATATGTAACTAGCAAACTAGGATCTATAGAAAATGACTGAAAAGTGGTATACTGGGACTAATATACCCAAGGTGGCAATTAAGTTGTAACTTCTCTCCCATCTGATCTCTGAATCTGAAAGTTGGAATTCTAATCTTTTAGTGAATTTTTGCAAAGATGACAACCTCTTGAAAAATTTGACAACTTTCTTCAAGCTTGCAACTTAGTCTTCAAAGGATCTTTAAGTCTTAAAACACCTAGATCCACAATCACACATGTAGAGGCAGAAAATGTTGATTTGTTAGTGGATAGGGGTTTGCCTTGGTCAAACCTCATTTTGGTAATCAAACCTTGTAATGAAATCAAATGGAATGAAGGAATGATGAATGAACAACATGAAATGTTACAACTCACCAAACCCTTGATATGAAGGCTGCAATCTTGTATGAAATGGCTAGCATGAATGTAGATATTGACTCTTGATTGAATGTTTGAAACTTGATCTTGAATGCTTGCTTTAATTATAAAACCCTACATCACAAATGTTAGCTCAAAAACATGCATGATGCATGATGACTTTTACATGATGCTTGAATCTTGAATATAGCTCCAAATGCTTGATAATCATCTCTTGAATGCTCTTGAATTCTCATAAGATCACTTGAATTCACTAGATTGCTTGTTTATGAAAATTGTTGGGAGAAATTATGTGAAATAACCTTGTATTTATACTTGTTTATGCCAAATTTCCCAAAATTACAACATTGCAAGCCGACATCAGATCTAGGAGAATAAAACCTAGCCAAGAATTGAATTCAAAATAGGTCCAAGCTAAAGTGGGCCTCATATGCCAATTGGGGTGTATGAGTCCCAATAGCTTAATCTTGGGACACAAATTTTAGGAAATGTTAACTTCTATGCCATATTTTGGATCAAGCCCTAAAACCTAGGTGGGACCCATATTCTCAAGGTTGTGTATGAGTCCCATATCACTATCTATCTAGAACATACAACCATAAATTAGGAATTATGATTGGTCATTACCTAAGTGTCAGGATTATCCTCATAGAAATGCATTGAATAAGGCTTGTGGATGCAAAATAGGACCAAATATGGCATAAAGAAGCCCAAATTTAGCAAGGAGGGCCCAAACAAGTGTGAAAATTTAAAGGGATACATTTTTCTACACTACACTATCACCCTGTTGCTTGTACATGCACTGGGGAGACGAATAGGGCTGGGTGTTAATTTTCCTTGTCTAAACATGCTTCATTTTGAGCCTCTTTGTACATAATTGGATTTGAATAAATGTAGTTTTCTTTCACTTTTCTTTCCTACTCTAGTTGGTTTAGGTTTGGTTTTTGCTTCACTTTTCTAATGCGTGACCCCTTTTTGTTCTTCTAGGAAATGTTTGCAAGCACAAGAACAATTTTATTCTTTGGAATTATTTTGAGTATTTCTTTGAGAAACTCTAATCATGTTTTTGGAATGGATGATGAAGGTCCTATATTAGTTTCAAGCAGTCTAAATGCTTGATTCAAATAAGATAAGTCACTAGTCTGATTTCATTCTGAAGTATTATGAAATATTATACTTTTACACATTTTTAGAATCTTGAGGTCACTATTGGTTTTTATGTGAAGTCATGTTATGTGAAAATGTTAGATTTCTACATTAGCACCACTGTGATTCTCAACCTTCAGTGTGAGCCTCACTACTTGTGAGTTGAAATGAACAGAAAAGAATGAAAAAATCAAAATAAATAAGAGGAAAAAAAGAAAAGAAAATTTAGAGAGTTTGAAAAAAGATAAAATCAAAGAGATTCAACTTTTAGGAGGATTCAAATAACTCTATCGGGGTTATGGATGCTCGGCTGGCAGTAGAGCTATGTTTGAGAGGATCATAGTGATGACCTCATTGGGGCTATAGATGCCTGACATGCAACAAGGCAATGTTTAGGTTGCTTTTGAAGTAGAATCATTCACATAGCTTAACATGACGGAACATAGGTTCCTATAGTCAATTAAGGAAGGTAATGAATACATTTACACACACTTGGATTTTTAGCATACAAAAGGTTGGATTGACTAGTGGTTTTGATCCTTTGATAAGGTATCTTAGTTTGTTTCATCTAATGTGGAGGTCAAAAACCATATATTCTAGGTTTGTGATTCATGTTTTTCATCGAAATTCTCTAGAGCATTCCCAAGTAGAGTCGCCATTTGTTGTGTATTTTTCACACACACCCTGCTAAAAGCAACATGCCCTCTTTTGCTTTTCCCTCTCCAATTGCTTGCTTCTACTTTGGGTTTAGTCATATTTGGTGCTTTCTAGGTCTGCATGGGTTTATGCTTTGTGTTTTGGGTTTCGGGGTTATTTTCCTTGCTTGTGTGATGATTCACCAGTGAATTTTACTTATAATCCTTTAGCCTTGGAATTTTTTAATGGTTTTTTCTGCATGCTAAGTCAATTTGCAATAAAATTCTAGGTTTTATCCTTTTGCAAAATTTATGTGTATGTTGTCAACTTGAGCCAGACCCTTCAACTTTCATAGTTGTATTTTCCACATTTCTTAAAATGGGAAAAATCATCAAGAAATACGTCTAGCACTCTTCCTACCCATTTTCCCATGTGCTTGAATTGATAAAAATAAAATTTACTAAGTGTTAATGCTTTATGGAAATTATGTGTGGGTATGTCGTTAACTGACGTCGAACCCTCTAGCTTCTATAGTTACACTTTTTTCACTTCTTAAAATGGGAAAAATCATCAAGAAATATGTCTAGGCACTCTTCCTAACCATTTTCCCATATTCTTGAATTGATAAAACTCAAATTTGATAAGTGTTAAGGATTTACAAAAATTTTGTGTATGTCATCAATCAATGCTAGATTCTTTGGCTTCTGCAATGCTCTAGCCTACAAACCTCCGACTTTCATAGTTGCATTTTCCATAACTCAAGAAATGGGTGAAAATTTTAAGTATTAAACATTTAGTTCCTTTAATATCTAAGTTTCTGTGTGCCTAAATAAGTTGGATCCAAAAAGACTAAGTTTTGAGGCATTGCATAAAATTGATTGTAGGATGTCGTTCCATCCACATCGTTTTTATGGCATAGACTTGTTTAGCTTCCGTATTGCTCCAGCTCGCAAGTCTCTACCTTCCACATTACTTTGACCTACAAGTATTCAACTTTTGCATTTCTCCAACCCGTAAGTCTTTGTCTTCCACATTGCTCCACCCTGTACTGGTTCAATTCCCTCAAAAGTGGAAAATTCACTCACCGGTGTCAAACCCTCTAACTTTTGCAATGCTCTGGCACATAGTGGTCCAATTCCCTCAAAAGAGGAAAATTCACTCACTAACATTGAACCCTCTGACTTCCACATTGCTCTAGCCCTCAAAAGTCAAATCCCCTCAAAAGTGAAATCCACTCAAAAGTCCATTTCCTGAAATGGAAAATTTCCCAAAAAGGAAAGTTTTCCAAAACGAAAACTTTCTTGAAAAGGAAATTCCCTAAAATGGAATTTTTCCAAAAGGGAATTTTTTCTTGAAATGCAAAATTTTCCTGAAATGGAAAAAAAATTGATATGAAAAATCTCCCAAAAATGGAAAATTTCCTAAAATGGAATTTTCTTTGAAAATGAAATTTTTTGGATGGACTAGAAATTGATATACATTAATATTTTAAATAAGGAAAATTTATCATTTTTGGAGGTTTAAATTATGATATTTTAAGGCATAGGTCCTTCTCAAGATGCTTGGAGGCATAAAGGATCAATTCATTACGAGACCAACATATGAAATTGTGCCATAAATTGGATGGAGGAGTAAATGAATTAAATGGTCAAGATGAACCTATATATGGATTCATGTAAGGCCTTATTCACTTTCGCAAATATTGATATTCAATGCAAATCTACTTGAGAATCTATGCCTACCAACTGGAAAGGTGATTTTAAAGAGGACTATAAAGGATTTTTTTTCACTTCTCTAATAAGGAGTTGACCACTAAAATCAAGGAAGGGGATATTCGTTTCTCTATGGGTCAAATATGTAACCATATCACCTGATTCGATGTAAAAAGGGCATGTATTTTCAAAACATAATGTACTCCAACTATTAAAAACTAATGTAATGTGGGCCCTTGAATTGGATTAAATCCTGGCCATTGATTTTCAATGTAACATCTATATAAGGCTAGTGCCTTCTCATTTGTAAGGAGTTAGTGAGTTAGTAGGAGTTAATGGTAGGAGAGGAAGAACTAGAGATTGTTGAGTAAATGTTCGATAAAATTAATGTAGCTAGGTCATTGATTTGGTGAATTTCTATGTTGAGATTGAAAGCTTTGTGGTTTCCTTTTTTGATTCTCAAATGTTAGTTTCATGTTCATTCATATTAATGTTGAAATGTTGAAGACATTGATTGATCTTCGATTCATACTATTAGTGGTCTGTTGATTGTGAGTTACTGTGCATAGTTAGTTTGAGGTTTTTTCCTACATTAGTTGAATTGTGAATATTTATGCATATTATGCCAAGAATTGGATATGTGTTTGGATGTTAACTATCTAAAAATATTTAAGTATTCCTTTGAATATTTCACTATTTCTGTGATATTGTGGATGTAATCCTAGTTAAGAAGGAATTGGTATATTTGGGGGATTTGTTTATTGATCTAAAGCATTAACCATTATTGTGAGTGTCCTTAGGTTTTAGATTAGAATATCTCTCAACCCTTTATCTTTTGATCATTCTTTGGATTAGTTTTAGAGTCAAAAGCATCACCACATTGTCATATTTGATGATAAATATTATTTTTAGATCTTTGATCTAGAAATTACATTTGGGGACTACACACATTTTTAGATTTCATGAAACCTGATTTTGAGTTTGACGCTTTCAACCTTGTTGAGTCGTAAGACCCCTTGTGATTACCAGCATAGCACATTACCACTAAGCTATTTTTCACTATCAAGACCTATCCTTAGAGACCTTGGGTTTTTTTTTAAGTTGGTTTGAGAAAATTCACCTTTCAAGAGAGATATATCATTCTTGTTTTATATGTGTTGAGTAGTGCAAAAATAATCAACACTTATGATGTCATCCACATAAACTACAACAATAATCATGTGCTCACTTTTTGATTTAAAATACAAATTGTTGTCTGCACACCCTTTCTTGTATCCTTGTTTTTGTTGGTACTAGTCCAACCTTGAATACCATGCTCTAGGTGCTTATTTTAGACCATACAAAGATTTTCTTGACCTGCAAAAATATTCTTCCTCTTCTAATAGTTGAAAACCCTTTGGTTGTTCTATGTAGACTTCTTCTTTAAGGTTTAAGTTATGGTGCAACCATGGTAGGAGGGTCCTCAAAGAGAACAATTTGGACCATGCAACAAGAGTCACACAATAGAAGCAACAAAGAATATGGAGGAAAATGCAGATTCAAACATTCTCATTAATAGAAATCTCAATTATAATTGGCCGACAACATTCGGGCTTATAGATTCAGCACACAAGTCTGATACAACATGCTCAAATACAACATTCCCTATATGCTCCTTAACATGAGCAAAAATATTACATATCACTTCTATACTGATCTACTTAATCATCTTCTTGCTATTGTAATGGTATATTACAAGCTTTGTATCATATCTGTAGATCTAGAATCATCTGCATTGTCCAAACATCATTACAATATCCCATGAAAGAAAATGTAACATGTGCATGAATAGGTCGGTCTCAAATTTGAATTACTCCTCGGTGAATGCATAGGATGATGTGTGGACCTATAATTAAGGTCGGGGACACTCCACAAAACAATTCAAATCACACTGTCAAGATCTGCAAGTTACGAGAAAGATCCACAAGCGATCAAACTAGCCGTTAGTTTAGAAAATTATTTTGGTGTTGATTCAAGAAACTGCCATTAAATCCAGAAGTGATAACTTGCCAAAAAAAGATCCAATCGCGCTCAAATATTGGAATAAGGAAAATGAACATGTCCACGATGTAAACATAGATACACAGGGTCTGGTAAGAAAATATGATGAATCACTAAATCTTCCAACCTGAACTGAACAAGAACTAAACAAGAACAAAAAACTAAAAGAAAATATTTTTGGTTAATGCAAGATTGCCAAGAACCAAGGATGCTCTTGCATTAGACATCCGGGGTTATTTGAAAAGTGATTCCCTCACTTTTTTGGGTCTAAAGGAAAACCAAGATGGTCTACCTCAGCCTGAGAAATTGAAGAAGAATCCTCCACTGGTTTTCCTTTCCACTTCACAAGATATTCTTTGTATTGTCTTCCACGAATTTTCCTCCCATCTTTGATATCCAAAATCTCTTCAATCTCATATGGTTGTTGTTTATGAAACTAATTCTCCAATTTTCCTTTACTATCTTCACTAAATTTTGCTTCATGGTACTGGTGTAGATCTACAATGTTGAATATAGGGGATATACCCATGTCACTCGGTAAATCCACTTCATATGCATTTCCTAAATCAAATTTCATCAAAAACTTATAGGGTCCAAACTTCTTCATCTTGAGCTTATTGTATATTCCAACTATAAATCTTTCCTTCCTCAAATACACCATCACTTCATCTCCAGCTTTGAACTCCTTATGTCTCCTCTTTTCATCTGATTTCTCTTTATACTATTGGTTCATATCTTCCAATTGTTGCTTTACTTGAGTATGCACTTTCTTCATATATTCTACAAATTCCTCTACTTTTGCACTCCTTTTATCTTCCATATCGATGTATCTCAACTCTAATATGCCTCTAGGATGAACTCTAATAACAATCTCAAAAGGTTTCTTTCTGGTACTCTTGTTCACTGAATTATTGTAAGAAAAATCTGCTTGTGCAAGGATTAAATCCCAACTTTTGGTCTTCTCTCCAACCAAACATCTCAGAAAATTCCCCAAACTCCTATTTAATACCTCTGTCTGTCCATTAGTCTATGGGTGAAAAGTAGAACTAAACTTCAAATCTATCTTTAACTTCTTCAAAGTGTCCTCCAAAAGTAACCATCAAACTTTGTATCCCTATCTAAAACAATACTCAGGTAATCCATGCAATCTGCCCACTTCCTTGAAAAACAAGTCTGCTACATGTACTGCATCTGTTGTCTTCTTACAAGGTATAAAATGTGCCATTTTAGAAAAAAAATTCACCACCACAAATATAGAATCATTACCTCTTTGTGTCTTGGACAAACCAAGTATGAAATCCATGCTAATATCCTCCCAAGGTCTCTCCAGAACTGTCAAAGGCTTATACAATCCAACATTTTGACTACTCCCTTTTGCAACTTGACAAACTCTACAACTTTGCACAAATTTCCTAACATCCTTATGAATCTGTGGCCAAAATTAATTCTCACTTACCAATGCGACTGTCTTATCAATTCCAAAGTGTCCTGCCAATCCTCCACTATGTTTTTCTTTTACCAAGTTATCCCTCATTGAGCTTCGGGGTATACACAACTAATTTCCTCTAAACAACATATCCTCCTAAATGAAATAATCCAACCACTGACTCCCATCCTCCAAGATTGGTTCTTTACAAGCTCTCCAAGGTTTTGAAAAATATAGGTCTTCCTCATACAATTTTTTCAATTCATCAAAACCTAATACCTCCACTCTCATCCCTACTAGTAAATTCCTTCTCCTATTCAAAGCATCAACAACTCTATTCAACTTTCCACTCCTATGCTTAAAAAAAAAAGTATAACTCTACAATAATTCTACCCATGTCATGTGTCTCTAATTCAACTTACCTTGACTATTCAAATATTGCAATCCCTGATGATCTATATACAACACAAACTCCTTAGGCAACAAGTAATGTCCCCACTTCTTCAAGGCTTGAACTATGGCATACAACTCTTGATCATACACTGAATATCTTCTCCTAGCATCATTTAATTTCTCACTGAAATAAGCTATTGGTCTTGCTTCCTGATTGAATTAATACTACTCTAATCGCATTTCCACTTGCATCACAATCTCCCTGAAATACCTTATTAATGTTGGCCCATAGTTGTTGTTGCACCAAAAGATCGCCCTGTTGATGCCCGATACAACTTCCAAAGTTAACAAATCCACAAGAGGTAGTTAGTCCATGTCACAAATCCCAAGGGGAGCACTAACCATCTACCAACAAACTCCCCCTCAATGTTACTCGATGGGATTCGAACCTGATACCTTTGGATTTGATACCAATTGTTGGCCCACAGTTGTTGTTGCACCAAAAGATCAACTTGTTAATGCCTAATAAAACTGCCATAGTTAATGGATCCACATGAGGCAGTTAGTCCATGTCACAAATCCTGAGGGGAGAACTGACCATCTTCCAACAATTAAAATTAGGTAAAGCCAACAAAGGCTGCTCAGCCACCTTTTGTTTCAACAATTCAAAACTCTGATTTTCTCCATATGTCCACCTAAAATATTTCTTATCTCCTCTCATTTTTTCTGTCATATGATTACAAATAGAACAAAAATTCCTAATGAACTTTTGGTAGAAACTAGCCAATCCATGAAATGATATTACCTCTCCAATGCTTTCCGGTGTAGGCCATTCAACAATTTCTCTTACCTTCTCGGGATACATCCTTAAATACCACAAATCCTAGATATACCAATTCTTCCTTCATGAAACTACACTTATTAATGTTTATCAGCAACTTCTCTTCTCTCAACCTCTACAAAACTTGTCTTATATGCAACATATGTTCTTCTCTAGTCTTACTAAAAATCAAGATGTCATCCAAGTAAACAATCACAAACTTACGCAAGAATCTCTTCAATACCTCATGAAAGTGCTCAGTGCATTTGGTATTCCAAAAGGCATCACCAACCACTCATACAATCCTTCATTTGTCTTGAATGTTGTTTTCCACTCATCCCCTTCTTTGATTCTGATATGATGATATCCACTCTTCAAATCTGTCTTTGTAAAGTATTTAGCTCATCTCAAACAATCCATAATGTCATCCATTTGGGGAAATTTATCTCTAGGAATCAGATCCATGCAATCACTAATACTCCTCATAGGTGGCAATCCATCAGGTACATTATTTGAAATGATCTCTTCATATTCTACTAGCATCTCCTTTATCTACTCTAGTTGTTCTTCTACATGCTTCAAGTCTTCAGCCTTCTTAGGAACCAAGGCATAAAACATGTTCTCATGTCTCAGTCCATCCAAAAATCTCCTTCCATCCACCGAACAAATTCTATCACCAGTACAAACCTCAACTCTAGGAAAATCCTCCAATGGAATCCAAGTATGCTTCATCCCATTAGCAACAATAGTATATGTGTTCTTCTTTCCATCATGAATAGTCTGTCTATCATACTGCCAAGGCCTTCACAACAAAACATGCCATACATCCATAGGCATGATATCACATAAGACTTCATCATGGTAATTTCCTATCTTCAATTTCACCAAACATTTTTCACTTACCAATATCTTATGGTCATCTTGAATCCATGCTATCGGATAGGGTTTAAAGTGTTTCAATATTTCCAACTTCAATTTTGTCACCATTTCTTCAGAAACTAGGTTCTCTAAGCTTCCACTATCAAAAATCACTTTGCAACATTTACCAACCACCTTGCATCTAGTCTAAAACAAATTCTTTCTCTGTAACGGTTCCTGCTCCATCTCACTTTGACATAATACTCTCCTATTCATCAACACTTCTCCATCTTCTAGTTTATTAGATGATTCGGCATGATCCTCCTTAGAAATTTGTTTTCTTCTATTGTTCTCTATATTTTTACTTGTCTCTCCTTGATTGCATTCAAATTCTCTACATCCTTCTACACCACATTTGAAACAAGTTCCCCTAAATACTCTTTTCTCCTTATCATCTATTCTATAACCCTCATTCCAATGACCACCATATCCTCCTTTCCGGTAAGAGTTTCCATGATCTCTTTAGTATGAATTATCATTCTTACTAACTTCCTTATCTTTATTCTGATCTGCAAAAGAGCCTCTTTCTCCTCTAGTAAAAATTCTTCCTCTTTGAAATCTTCCACCTCTTCTTCTTTGTCTCTGCTCATGTCTTTTATTTATCTTCTCTTCTACTTTTAGGGAACATTGATATGCTTCTTCCACACTTTTCAACTTGATAAAACTGATCTTATCCTATATAGATGGTCTCAAGCCATTCACATATCTAGCCACTTGCTCGATCTCATCCTCTGAATGTCCAGATCTGATATTCAACTTGTAGAACTCCTCAGTATACTCTGTCACACTTGATTTCTTCTACTTCAAATTTTGAAACTTCTGAAACAAACTGATTTGATAATCTACATGCATAATTTTTTTCTTTAACTTATTCACCATCTGATCCCATGATTTTATCTTTTCCTTTCCTCTTCTTCACCTATCTATCTGCAAATGTTCCCACCAAAGGGATGCATGTCCTTTCAAATTTGTACAAGAAAATTTTACCTTCTTATCTTTAGTGGTACCTTCAAAATCAAAATAATTTTCCATCTCTTTGATCCAATCTAGCAATTCATCTGAATCCAACTTACCACTATAGTCCAGTGGATTGAAATGTGGTCTAGTATTTGCTCTAGTTAGGGCTCTTATGAACCTCTCTTCTCCCTAATCTAGGCCAAGTTGATCTTCTCTTCCCCTTTTTTCCTATACTTCTACCTCTTCATCACTCACATCATCAACTGCTTGACCTCTCCTCTAGGTTGTTTCAACTACATCTAATCTAGTAGCAATTCCTCTCAACATCTCCATTAAAGTTGGGTTTGCATTTCCATGCAATCCATTTCCTCTAACATTTCTTCTTCCCACCATCTTTACACAAGTCCTTTGTAGCTGTAGGTCGGATCCTTAGTCTTCCACCCCACAACAAATCTTCAATAGGACTCTGCAGATTCTAATGATCTCACACAAAATGAATCTCACTCTAATACCAATTTGGTGTAGCCACAATAGGAGGGTCCTCAAAGAGAAAAATTGGACCATGCAGCAAGAGTCACACAACAAAAGAAACATAGAATATGGAGGAAAATGTAGATTCAAACATTCTCATTAACAAAAATCTCAATTACAATCGATTGACAACTCAATCTTATATATCACTTCCATAATGATCTACTTAATCAACTTATTATTGTTCTAATGGTCTATTACAAGCTTTATATCATATCTGTGAATCAAAAATCATCTGCGTTGGCGAAAGATCATTACAATCTCCCATGAAATAAAATGTAATGTATGCATGAATAGGTCGGCCTCAAATTTGAATTACTCCTCAGTGAATGCATAGATGAAGTGTGGGCCTATAATTAAGGTCGGGGATACTCTGTAGAATAACTTGAATCACACCATCAAGATCTGCAAGTTACGAGAAAGATCCACAAGCAATCAAACTAGCTGTTAGTTTAGAAAATTATTTCGGTGTGGATTTAAGAAACTTCCATTAAATATGGAAGTAATAACTTACTAGAAAAAAATCCAATCACACTCAAATCTTGGAATAAGGAAAATGAACATTTCCACGATGTAAACATAGATCCACAGGGTCTCATGAGCAAATATGATGAATTGTTGAATTTTCCAACCTGAACTAAACAAGAATTGAACAAGAACAAAAAAACTGAAAGAAAATATTTTTGGTTGATGCAAGATTTCCAAGAACCAAGGATACTCCTACATCAACTTGTTCCTTGTTTCTTGTAAGTCTTCTCCTTATCTAAACACCTTAACTTTTATCACCAATAATCTTATCTATAGGGTGATATTTTTGCACATATTTTTCTGGTGTTTTTTCATTTTCTTCTTGTTCTTCTTTTCATTTTCTGCATCATCCTCTTCATAATCTAAGTTGTATTCAAAATTATTCTTATTAGATTTGACATGTTTGATATTCTCATCAATCTTGACATTGATGCTTCCACTATCTTGTGCAGCCTCTTGTTGTAGCACTTATAAGCTTTGCTTTAAGTGGAATACATTAAGAATATTCCTATATCACATCTAGAATCAAATCTTCTTAATTCATCTTCTTCTCTCTTAATGTAACATTTTCTTCCAAACACCTTGAAGTATTTGACTAAAGTAGGCTTACAATACCATAGTTCCTAAGGAGTACTATCATTGTGTGCTCTAATTTGAACTCTATTCAAAATATAAACTATTGTATGAATTGCTTCTCTCCAAAACATATCTGCTAACTTGGCCTCATTCAACATTGTTCAGGCCATATCCTTAAATAGTCTATTCTTTCTTTCTACTACCCCATTCTATTGTGGAGTTCTTGGAGTAGAGTACTTCCTCCTAATTCTATGATTCTCACAATACTCAATACATTCACTTGATGTGAATTCTCCTCCTCTATTTGATCTCAAGCATTTGATCCTTCTACTATTCTCCTTTTTAACCATTTTCCTAAATATTTTGAACCTTTCAAATTCTTGGGAATTTTCCTTTTGAAAGGTTACCCATGTCATCCTTGTATAGTCATCAATTAGAAACATGAAGTATCTTTCACCTTCCAACCCTCTTGTTCTAGTGGGCCCACACAAGTCGCTATGAACAAATTATAAGGGAAATTTTGTGGTTAAGTATTATTTTGATTGAAACTTAACCCTTGTTTGTTTTCCCTATTGAAATTATTTGCAAATGGTATTTGCAAGCTTAGTTATCTTGGTAAAGTGTCTTACTAGAACTTTTGAGCTTACTTTCACTAAATTATCAAAATTAATGTGCCCCAATCTTCAATGCCACAACCAACTCTCATCAACTTGACCTATTAGGAAAATCTAACCTTTTACTTCAAAAATATTGTAAAGATTGGAATCAATTCTCACTCCTTATGCAATTTATTTTCCATCCATTCTTATCTTACAACCATCAAAATAAAATGTGACCCTATATTCGTTGTCACACATCTGACTTAGACTTAGTAGGTTGTGCTTTAGTCCCTCAACAAAAAGGATATCCTTGGCAGGATTTATACCATCTAAGCTCAAGATGCCTTTTCCACATATCTTAACTATAGTGTTATCACCCAAACTAATTGATCCTCCTCTACATTTCTTGAGTTTGATTAATTTACTCTTGTCTCTAGTCATATGTTTGGAGCAACCACTATTAATCACCCACAAATTTTTCTTCTTGGCATGGAGTGCCATTTACACAATCACTGAATGTGTGGGCATGTGCTCTTTCTCTTTCCACACCTTCTTAGTTTTCTTTTCAACATTTTCTTCCTTCTTCTTAGGGGCAACAAACCCCTTGTTTACTTTAGATGGTGTGTTTTTCTCTTTCTCATTCTGCACATTTGGTCTTATGAACTTTATTCTACAATTTCTAGCTAGGTGACCAAAATTGTTATAGTTGTAACACATTATATTCATATCCACTGAGGAGCAGACAATTTTTTTCTTACAAATTTTGTACTCCTTTTAGGAACTACTCTACAATCTCTAGCCCTATGACCAAACTGATTACATATATAACAATACCCATAAAAGTACGAAGAGTACCTATTCATAGCATTTCCTTGAGCTGAGTAAGGGGGTCTTCTTTTTCTAGGATTTTTATATCCTTCACTCTATAAACCCTTCTACACCATTCCTTCTGATATTCTACCTATATTTCTGAGGTTTGGGAACCAATTGGTTATCCTTCTTGTTTTTTGCAAGTTTCTTCTCTTCTTCAGCTTCCTTTAACTTAGTGGTTTTCTTCTACTTTTCAAAGGTATCCTCCTTCCAGCTCTTCTAAGTACTAGAATTTTCTCCTACTCTAAATATTTCATATAGCTTTGTAGAAATGTCCATAAATATTCCTTTCCCTTTCTCAAGGCCTAAACTATATTTTTCTTTGTTGGATGGATTTTGTGTGCTCAACAACCCATCAAGGATTTATGATCCTCCTTTTAGTTTTAGACCTTTCTCCATTTGTTCTCTAGCCTTTTCTAATTCCTTTCTTGAGGCTACTATTTCTTCTTCTAATTTCATACATCTATCAACTTTATATTGTAGGTTGGATTTAACCACTTCTTCAATCCATTTGGCTTCTTCCACTTGCAACTACAAGCTTACCACATTTTAGTTAGATCCTTCAAGATTCACGGTTAGCTTGTCTAACTATTTTTTAGTAAGTTTCTTTTGATGTTTATTTTCCTCTTTTGATATTTGAATTTCCTCTCTTAGGTCATCAATCTTATTAAGTGCATAGATGATTTCTCCTTCAATATCAACCTATCCTTCCTCTTCACCTTCTCTACTAGGGCCCTCAACCTTACCATTGTTTTTTTTCTCCTAATTCTTTTTCCATGAAAATAAATTCATTTTCTTTCATCATGAAGTCATAGTCTTGATCTTCATCAAAACTGTACTATAGTCATGTAATACATCACTATCTTCCTTGATGTATATAATTTTCTTCTTTTTCTGAACACTTCTTCTCTTAGGGAAGCAGTGTTTCTTCATTTTACCCTCTTCTTGATTAGAGTTATCCTTCTTATTAAATGAATTTTTTGTAGCAAAATGACCTACTTTACCACAGCTAAAGCACTTGAAGGGAAACTTACCTTTGTACTTAATGGATCCTCTTCCAAGTCTTCTGATGAAATTGGATTCTTCTTCATTGGTCTCTTCCTACCTAGATGTGGTGGCTTCTACCTTTTCTTTCTTGGGTGTATCTTCATTTTCCTTGTTTGCAACCTTGAACACAACTTCCCTTTTAGATGGCTCTACACTTTCCATTCTCATTTCATATGTAGTGAATATTCCATGTAGCTCATCAAGGGTGAGTTTGTCTACCTCTCTTCCTTCCTCTATTGCAGAAATCTTGGAGTCGTATTTAGCAGTCATGGGTCTTAAGACCTTTTGTACAATGAAATTTCCTTTGACTTCTCCAAAACCTCTGATAGAGTTTACTCTTTCATCACCTCTAAGAATATATTCTACAATACTTTCTTCCTCACACATATTTAGACCTTCAAAATTAGCTATGAGGATTTGTATCTTGGCCAACTTTACCTTGCAATCTCCTTCATAGATGCTTCTCAACTTCTCCTAGACATCATGTGCAGTTTGACAATGCATAACTTTAACAAATACTGAACTATTCAAGCCACAAATAATAGCACGTTTTTCCTTTGCATTGTAACCATAATCTTTCTTTCTTGTAGAATCAATGGGGGGTGTAGCAAGTGGTGTATATCCATTCTTGATCAAAATAAAGACATAAATCCTAGAAACCCTAAGTATGTCTCCATCATTCTCCATAAGGCATAGTCTGAACCATAAAAATTAGGTGCTCTATTTGTAGAGGAACCTTCTTGACTAGCCATTGTGTCCACTTGTCCAAGACCTACTCAAGCTGATTAAGCTTCTCCTAGGGAACCTAGTCTCTTATACCAATTGTTAGAACACAATGATCTATTGAGAGGGGGGTGAATTAGTAGATAACATAAAAATTTAGTACTGATAGATTAGTTTCCTTTAATCTTTAGGTGTAGATTAAGACATAATATGCAATCACATAAACATGCAAAAAAAATGTCACATAACATAAGATATATGTGGAAATCCCAAGATGGGAAAAACCATGGTGAGAAATGTTGCTAGTATCTACTTTCCTAATACAACCTTACAATTAAAATCTTTGTTACAAATTTTAAGGGCACCAAGCCTAAGGAGACCCCAATCCCCTAATTTTAGGAGTATCTACTCCAAGGAAGCACCCACTCCCTACTCTAAGCACCTACCCAGATATCTAATGACACCCACCAAGCATATTTACAACATAAGGTATTACAATTTTTTCAAAGAACACAATTAAATGTTGCAACTACTCACCTCATTGTTGTAGCCTTTACAACCTAGTTTTATGCTCTACAGCTTCTCAATTCTGAACTTGGAGATTAACCATGATTAATACTTTCTACTTTTTTTTGAGTTCTACTCATCCACGGATCCTCTACACACACTCTCTCTTACTTTTAATGTATTATCTTTCTACCTCAAGAGACTTAGAACTCTGCACTGCAACATACACTTTTATTCTCTTTATTCTACCACACTCTACAATCACTTAGAAAAATTCTGAATTTCCCTTTTGTGTACATCACTGACCTACAACATCTATCTCGAGATATGAATTGCATCTAGATCTTCTATGAGGGTTTGATATTTATCTTTTTTCACATGCTATCAAACCAACGAGCTACTCATTCACTTATTAGAATTAGAGATTTTTCTATTTTTAGCATATTGAAAAGTTAGGGTTTCAATCTCATTTAATTCATGTTCTCTATATTGTTTAAAAATCTGATTCTCTACTACCTACATATCCATGTCACCAATCTGGTCATCTTATCATCAATAAAAATTGGTAGATGGAGTAGTTGGACCAATTGAATTCATTAATTGAATCAGTTTGCAAACAAAAATCTCATTCACACTATCGTAGCTATTGAAGACTCTTAGTTTAAATTTGTTTCATTGATTTATTGCTTTCATGCCATAATACACCATTTTTTGTTTATCTTTATATCTTTAAAACATCATTGTTGGATCAAGTTCTTTTTAACCAGTGTCATTGATTTCTTCCCATCATGTATGGTAGCTATATTGAGCACTGCCTTATTCACATTAATGATGTGAATAGACACTATGATGCAATCATTAATTTCCATCTATCCTTAGGAACACTTGACCTCCATATCACACCATCACGGATATATACTTGGGACCCGCTATTTGCTTCTCATCGCCCATCACAAGAAACATTCCTTTTTTTTGCTTCAGAATAGTGATGTGAACAAGTAACTTGATGGCCATTAAATTTCCCTCTATTTTATCTCAACTGTTTATCACATATCATGCAAAGCATGGGCAGATATAAACTCTGAAGTGTGATGTGAAGAACTTGTGTGATAACCATCATATCATCAACCATAAGCACGCACTGTCAGATCTTCATTGCAGGCACATCACACATTGCAGTTAAGACTTGGTCATTAAAAGTGAAAAAAATGATGTGAAGGGTGGTCATGATATATGCAAACACCTTCAATCATAATTTCTAGGTAAGGAGGTTGAGTGGACAAATGACCACAATGGCTTAAGTTGTCACTTAAGAAACTTACAACCTCCATTAAGTAGTCATCACCAAAATAGAAAATTTGTTCAACGCCATGGCTACAAGCTTTAAGGTTTAACAATAAAACCCTAATTCAGGTTGAGAGGATAGATAACTCAATCCTAAGCACATAATCCAACTTCTGATCATGCAGAATATATCACTAGAAAGAACTTGAAAAACCCACATCGAATCTAGTCATAGATTTCACTTTAGACTTCTAGAAGAACCCTGTGCAACATGTCAATACTTCTAGAACCGGATCCATTTCAACTCATACCTCTCCTTTGACATCAATGATACCTTTTGACATTAATAACAACCAAATTTTTAATAGAAATGCAAAGAAAAACAAGAACACCACTCTACATACCAGAATACCTCTGCAACACACTATTTCCTCTTTTATTCAAATTTTCTCAAAAGGAACCTAGAAACCAATCACCAAAGACACATTCTTATCATCTTCAACATTTCCTCATCACTACAAAGAAAATAAAAAATAGTGGTACCACAACCTCCTTCCACACCACTCAAAGAAGAAGGTATATACAAATATATTAATTGGTTGGAGTGTGAAGAAACTAATACAAGTAACCACATTTATGTAGTGCAAAATGATCAGAGCAAATCCTAGAAATAAAAATATACCAAGGAGAAAGAGAAATAGAAGAATCCATTGAACCTAAAAAACCACTATAATGACCCTCTCAAATTGGAGGAAAATATTGTGATAGAAGGGGATCTTGAGATGGTAGGAGTAGGGGACTACTGGGACGAAAAGGTAGTATCCTAAAAAATAGAATACCTCTCAGAATTCTAATATAAATATTCCCCATAACCTTCATATAAATGAATGGAATCAAGGAAGGGGTAGGAGTAATCAAAATCAAGTTAAAATGAGGCATTAAACTAGTCTAAAAGACCTTATTGATTAAATCTAAACATGAAGAGAAAGGTAAAAACATAAATAGACAAGATGTTATATGTTGGAATCATTAAGCAGGTAGAGGTTTTTGATTAGCAAAGTATTGTGGTGGTCCAAAATAAGAAAACCATAGAGATAAGGATATGCATAGATTTTAAGGAGTTGAACCAAGCTTACATATATGATCCCTTCCCAACCCCATTCACTAAGGAAATCTTAGAATTAGGTGAAGGAAGAGAGATTTACTCATTTACTAATGGCTACCTCAACTACTATTCACACAACATATCAGATTGTGGTTGAGGGTAATGATTTTGATTTGTGCAAGGTCATGTGAGAAAAACTCATGGAAAATATATTTAGAAGATAAAAAACTTGAAATATCACTTCTGGTATGGTACACTACCAATTTTCCTATTATTCTATTTCCTAAATGAAGTACCAACATTCAAAGGAAAGATATGGCAATCACACCTCTCAATAGTGACTAAAATCAAATATCATGTCAAACAGTTTACCCACAAGCCCTCCTATATAGCACCATACTAGGAGTTCTTCAAGAGCTTCAAATAGTAGATGCAAGCATGAGAAATTATGACCTAAGTTCACCAATACATCAACACCATCAATTTTTTTATCGATAAAGATTAGACATGCATGGAGGTAGTAGAGCCACGTACTACATGGATACCCCAACTACCCTATGAGGTTATCACACAAAAAATTGGTGTGTATGCCTCTAGCATTCTTAGAAAACCAAAAGACCCCAATGAATAGATGTTTAGAACATATCACGAGATCATGGATAACCTACACAAAACGACCACTATGAAAGATTTGGATAAGAATAAGAAAAAGTTGCATCAATAATGGAATATTCCACTTAGGGTTTTGCAAATATTGCTACATCTACAACACACTTAGAACCCTCAAAAACCTCTACAAGAAGGTCTAGGAGGCCCCATACCCCTTCCAATAACTAATTTGAAGGTCTCACTTCCTTCGCACAAATGGAGAAGGGCTCAATAGCAAAAACACCGCTAGTAAAAAGAAAAAAAGACAATCTTGACCTAAAAAATGGTACAAAGAATAACTAAACTAGAGAGGGACAATAAATATGAGGCGAAGGAGGTGCAACAACCTCTACAAAAGAAAAAAAGATGATAACTCAAGAAGGTAGAGGAGATAAAATAATAAGCTCCGCTAACATTGCAACAACTCATTGACATCCTTGCCACCACAAATGCTATTCTTTATAGTAGGATGTTGCCATAGACCCTTAGTATGTACACAAACATGGATGTGGAGAATAAAGGGAAACTTATTCAATTCTTGGTGAAATATGTGAATCGTAATCTAAGAAAAGGGAGAAAAAGCATTAGAAAAGGATTTAAGGGAGAATACAATCTCTGAGATAAGACCCAATATGACTGAAGAATAAAAGGGGCATTGGGCCAAGCACAAGCTCATGAGCTCTGCTCAAAATAAAAGGTATACATTTGAAAAGAAAGAAAGATATATTATGGTGGCATCAATGTGGGGTATGATGTACCTATTCTTCTTCAATTCATTAGGAAATGAGATCCACACAATAAAATTATTATAAACCCTTAGGTGAACCAAGTGAAAGTGTGAATCTATAGATTTCCTTTTTGTGTCAAGACGAGGATCCTAGTCAAACAACACTTTGGGGAGAAAAAATAAAAATTGTAAATCAACACCAAATTGCAATCTAAAACTTGGAACAACAAGATTAATCTCAATACCAATAGAACTAGAAAATATAATGCAGATCAAAGAGGGATAGATCTGAATGTACCTTTCACCAAAAGTCAATTTTTGAAGCTGATCTAGGAATCATTTTCCCAAGGGAAAATGGGTCCTGAGTTATGGTTTTTCTGCAACTTTGAGGAGCCTCTGCTATAGATCCAAATATTCCAATTTTTCCACCCTTTAGGTTCAAAAAGCTAAAAATATATTCTATAGATGAGTTTTCGTGAGATGACAACTTTTGCAACATTGACAACTTCAATTTTTTCTCTTCAAGAGATCTTAAATATTTCTTCACCTATATATGCAAACACAAATCAAGAGGGAATTTTTTATTTTTTTTGGTGAATTGGGGTTTTCCTTGTTCAAACCCCATTTCGGTAATTAAACATTGAAATTAAATAAAACATGAAAAAGGGAATGAAGAATGAACAAATCTATGTTACCACTCAACAAACCCTTGCATAAACCTTGGAATGTAAATATGCATGTTGCATGAAAATAATTCAATGGATGTGGATCTTGACACTTGAATCTCTTTTGAAATAATTCCTTGAATGTTTGAATGGATCATGAAACCTACATCATCATATTAACTCCAATAACATGCATGATGGAAGAAGACCTTGATGTGACAATCAGATCTTGATTACTATAATAAAACTTTAATACATTTTCCTTTCAATTCCCTGAATGTGCTCCAAAATTCTCTTGAAATTCTCTTGAATTCTAACTTGATCTCATGAAAATTTTCTAGCTTTAAAAATCTAGTTGAAACATAGTGAAATAACCTTATATTTATAAATATGTATCCTCAATTTTCTGAAATTCAAATATCACAAGGCGACATTAAAATATAGATTTGAAAAAATAAAATACCACCAAAAACATAATTTTAAGTTAATTCTTAGGTATAAGGGGGACCCATTCGCACATGGGCGAATGGGTCCTAGGTCACTCAACCTAGGACACACATTGCTCAATGAGAATTTTTATGTTAAGGAATTAATGAAAGTCAAGTTTCCTCTTCAGAAAATGTAATAAAATAGGCTTGAAAAATGAATTAAGGGGCCAATTAAGGCAATATTAAGCTCAATTAATTGAAGGAGACCTAAATAAGTGTGAAAGTGTAAATGGGTACACTTTACAACACTAAAATAAGGCACAATTAAGTCCAAATTAAGTAGGAGGACCTAAACAAGTGAGAAAATGTAAAAGGGATACATTTTCCATCACTACATTTAGCCCCCACTTTAGTGAGAGGATGAGCACAAGCACAAAATCACACTAAAGTAGACATTCAAAACATATGTGTGTAACAACAACAAGATTACTTAATCATACAACATCAAAGACTTAAAAGAGAAGTAAGAAAAAAAAGACAGATCAAGACTCGACTATCCAATGTGATGTAGAACACACCTCAACTATTTGTCCAAAAGGGAAGATCAATCCTTAACTAACCAATGTGATGTAGAACATGCCTCAATTTTTTTTCCAAAAACATTCATAAGCAGAACATGATTTCCACTATGCAAACAACAATGCACACTCACACCGAGATAATAGAACCTTAGGTTGTCCACTAGGTGAGCCCCAAAAAGGTGTCTAAATGAGAAATCCATGCCAGGTCTACAGGCTCTCATCATACTATCCATACCAAATCTATATCTTTAATAACTCTGATAAGGCACCACAAAAATATAAAATTCAAACTTCATAAGGTTAACAACTTGTATTATGCCAAAAACTTATGAACAAAGTAAAAATAAAGTTTGTTCAAAGGGATTTTTCATAGTTCATGTAAGGTCTCCTCTTAGGGAACATCGTGCCTAATGTCTCCAAGAGAGGACAAGTCAAGAATAAAAGATTTAGAACTTATGGAATGCAACATGTAGTACCACCACTAAGAGGAAAGTCATATGCCAAGAAATATCACGCTCTTGGAGGACATCAAACCCAATGACATCACCAAGAAAAAGGCACATCACAAGAAAATAGAAAATCGCATACTGAAACATAAGGAATGTCAAATTTTCAAAAATAATAATGCCAAAATATTCCCCCACTTTAAAGAAATTTCTTACACCATTGCTATGAGAAATTTACTTTAATGTAGCAAATAATCAATGCTAAACAATAAAGGAGACATGAGAGATTGGAAAGCCCTATGCCAAGTCATATGTTCCTAAATGAAGCTATTTCATAAAAAAGAGAGGGGTTTCCCCCAAAATGAAATCCCCAACACATAAGGGATCTACGGATTTAGGGTTAGTATGTGTGCCATAGAAAAAAGGACCCTTTGCTTGACATGGGATTAATTCATGATAAAATGGACTTAATGAGGTCTTAATCTAGTGTTGTGAGGTATTTTATGCACCCACACTAGATCTTGGACCCTTGCAAATTGAATAACATGCTTTTAATGACATTCTGTAAAGGTGTTGTAAAGTCTTGTAAAGGACTTTCACTCTTTTCTAGACTTAATGAACCTATTTCTCCATAATTCAACATTATAAAATGTGTTTAATAATATTATTCATCAATCTAGAAGGCTTATAACTTAAACTTAATGTTAAACTAGTGTTGCAATGTGCCTCACACATTCACATTGGTTCTTGTGCCTTCCTAGGCTATGTGGACCTCATTTTAGTGTTATAAAGTGTATTTAATCACACTTTCACATTGAATTATGTGTCCCAAGCCCTATTTGACATTCACATCATCACTAATAGGCCCCTAATAACCCATGTATTGTGTATCCTAAGGCCTAAATTGATCAAATACCCAACAAAGTTGTAATTTAAACCTTATTTCCTTATCTCCTAGCTTCTTAGCCATTGGAATGGCCCCTATGGGACCCATTCACCATGCACGGTGAATCAGTCCCCTCCAAGTGGGACCCATTCACCATGTGTGACGAATGAGTCCTATTTGGCCCCATTTTACCTTTGAGCGGGAAATAAAGTGAAATTTGAGTTAATTTCACTACATGTCGGCCTCTGATGAGGTATAATTGGGATACTAAGGCACAATTGTTTATAAATAAGTGTTTTTATCCTCATTTTACATCTAACAACTTATCCTTACATCTCTCATAATTAATTCATCTTCTATCTTCTCATCCAAGTCAAGCAAGTTAGGGTTTCTTCATTAGAAGTCTTCAAGTTAGCTTTCTAAAGCACTTAAGGGATGAATATTCATGTATTGCTGCAAAATTTCAAGATAAATTATCATTTCAAGGTAATAAATTCTATTTTTCATGTTTCATTACTTACTTTCATCATTTTAGTTTAATTACCTAAGCAGGGTTTGACAAAGGCAGACCCCCATGCCCTAACATTCAACATATTTCTCTTTTGTCTTGTTTGTATGTAGATTTAGGACTCTTGGAAGCTTGGAAATCATTGAAGATAAAGTTGCAAAGTCATTCAAGTCATCCCTTCATCATTCAAGTAAAAAAAATCAACAAAAAGTCATTTTCATGCCCGAATCTGACAATTTCCAAAGGAAACACCTGTAGAAGATAAAAGTGTAGATCTAGACCTACAGAATAAAGTCCTGAATTTGCAGATTCCTACAAGAGGAATTATTCACCATGCATGGAAAATGAGTCCCACCTATAGGCCTGAAAACTGATTTTCTCTGAGTTCAACTCTTAGTAGTCAGAAACCTGTTTCTGAAAGTTTTCATAAGAAGTAGGACAAATTCGCCATCTATGGTGAATCAATCCCAGTATCCATTAGTAGTTATTTTAGGAAAATTATAGAACCTTCCAGTAACATCAATCTACCTCTAGGTGCACTCTGTTCAGTTTCATCAATTTTTGTTTTCATTTGTCTAAGTTTCTAGTTCATATTTGCAATCAACATTGTGTTTTCCAGCATCTTACATTAGATTAGTTTACATTCATTTATTTTCACTTGTAAGCATTCCAACACATCCACACACATTTCACATCAATATCCCATCCATCCTTACATTAATCTTGAGTGAAACATTGTGCATTTTGAACCCTACTCCTTCTCTTTTAGGTGAAAGATCCTAGAAGAGTAAGTGTCTAATAGGGTACCAAAATCCTTCATTTCGTTTTGGTGAACCTATTATTTGAATTCCTTATTTTCTAATTTTGGAGTCCATTAGGTCATCCTAAATTAACTTACACTTCCTTTTGCATTAGTTAGCTTACATTATAGGGTTTCATTTTTGAATGTGTAAAAGTGCATAATAGGTTGCCTTTTTTGCATCTTTAATCATTGAAAGGTTCTAAAATTCTACATTTTTTCATTTAGACCTGCATCATAGCATTTTGAAAACATAAAAATCAGTCACAAATATCTGAATTTTTTTCAAAAAAGTCCATATTGGGACTCATTCGCCACCTTGGGCGAATTAATCCATTCTGACCCCTGAAACAACATTTTATAGAACTCAAAAAAAAAAATTAGGGTTATGTTTGGTCCTTAACCTATATATATCAGTTAATTACATTTCTGTAGCATGCATTTCATAAAATTTAGTATTAATTAGCTCCTTTCATGCATTGTTTAATTTCACTCATAACATTTCATTTCAGCTAGTTGCATTATGTAACCAAAAAATTAGCTTACTAAAAATTGCATTTCTTCTTTAGTCATTGCATTGTACTTTCTTTCTTTTTTCATCATAACATGTTTTATTTCAAAAGATGTGGCTTTGATTTCATTAATAGTGGATTATATAAGTACAAAATTCCCTCTTATTAATTCAATTTTGATTACCACAATGAGGACTTTAAGAACCATGATCAAACCATTGGTACAATCCTTAATCTTACATTTCCCATTGGTGTGGATGATAGTGTTGACAATCATAACAATCATACTTGTTCTTCTCCCAATACCTCTCCTATTAGTGACAAGGGTATCTCGGTGCAAGAAGTTATAAGCCTTGAGAGTCTTGATTGTCCATCTCCCTATTCCCCTTTGGACGATGTTAGACAACAAGAATATGAGATCATAGACACATTCCTAAACATCACCTTACCAAGTCTCCATGGTCATGACAATCATACTTGCCCATCTCCTAATATCCCTCGTCAATGTAAAGAGGATAGTTTGATGTTAGAAGACATCCCTATTAAGAATCATGAAACCCTTGATCCCCCCTTCCCTAATGCTCCTCCCATTTGGGAAAATCTGTTTGACAATCATAATGGTCCTTCTCTTGATGCATTTCCCACTTGTGATGAAGCTATCTTGCAAACCTCAAACTTGGATGAACACATTACAAGCCCTCCTAGTAGGATAGATAATGTGGAACAAGAGAATGTGACCTTAGAAACAACCAACAATAAAATACAATCTTCCCCTAATCCCCCCACTATCAATAATCCAACACATTCAACCATTAATAACTCCCTTAGTGGTGATGAAGTTATTTTGGATGAACCAAACCTTAATTGTCATGAACATATGGTTTGTTTTTCTCCTAAGAAATCTCCTTCTAGGGAGGATATTGTGACCCAAGACAAAGATAACATTCCCTTCAAAGACAATGAAGAATCTCACTTGTTACTGGATGTTAACAATATTCAACCTCACTACACCCTTTACCCACCTTCGCATCTGTTTCATCCTTCCAATAAACCTCACTACACCCTCTTCCCACCTCAAACTAATGTATTGCAGCAACTGAGTTATAATATCATTGCTCATACATATAACACTCAAAATAATCCATAATCACCACAACCAACCCCACCTTCTTTACCCTTACCCAATCCGCCTAGTGCTCCTCATTACCTCCCACACACAAAGGATTATGATCTTGTTGAACAATTAAAGAATACTCCTACAAAGATTTCCCTTTGGTATTTACTTCAAAACTCACCAAATTACAACATTCTTCAAACAACCTTAAAACAAATCACAATTCCTCTTGGTAACACTCTGAATGATGTGACAACTCTCATCCACAAAAATAATCTTGACATCACCTTCCATCAACATGAACTCCCTCCTTTGGAGTTGTGTAAACAACATGATGCCTTTATGATAATTGCTCGATTCAATCACACAAGTATCAAACACACTCTCATAGATAATGGTTTTTCCCTCAATGTGTGTAGTCTGAGTCTCCTTGATCGATTAAAAGTTGATAGGTCACAAATCATACATGATATTGTCTTTATTTGAGGATTTGATAATACAACAAAGCAACTGCTCGGTGTAATTACTTTACCTATTATGGTTGGGGTGGCTACTTTGCGAAATCCTATCCATGTCATGCCTTATGATCTTTCATATAATCTTCTTTTAGGCTAACCATGGATTCATGAGATGAATGCAGTGCCTTTGAACCTTCATCGTATCATGAAATATGTCCATAAAAATCATATCTATCAAGTTGAAATTGATCTCGAGCCTAAAAGTTTCTTGCACCTTGAAAAAGGGGTTACAAGTCCTCTAAAAACTTTGATTCCAACATCCAATATCGTCCCTCTAGAAATTGAACATAACAATGAGAAATGGCCATCTAAATTATTCAGTGATGATTGGGGATCCTTAGACTTCACACCATCATTTATGGGCGAATACATAGTCACACAAAAGAAATATGAGAAAAAACAACCAACCATCATGTCAATGGAAAATTTGGATAACCTTTTGAAATCATCCAACTCAACCACTTTAGACAAGGCCAAAAACACGAAAAACCACCCAATTCAAAAGTAATGAAGCTTTATGGAAATGCTTATGAACTCATTAAACAACAAGGATATAATGGAAAATGATGTGGTGCTTGAGAACAAGGTATTCACAACCCTATAGAGCTTAACACACAACAAACAACTCATCGTCCTGGCTATTGTCGTGTGATCAAGATCGCCATGACCTTACACAACATCAAAAACCCCACACAAAACAATCCTAAACCATCCTTAACAACTAATGGTCTTGAACATCATCCTTCATCAACCATAGAACACACACCTACAACTACACCTTTCCTTAAAGCTAATGTCATCTCGCAAAACGTTCATGATTTGAATTCGTTAGATTTTGTATCCTCCTATAATGGAAAGAATAAAATCTCACAATCTAGAGAAACTTTTATAAGTATGACATCCAATAATAAGCAAGGTGTATCCTTGAAACAAACTACAAGACCACCCTCTCATCTTGATCAAGAGGGTATCTTGTCGAGACTCCTCTAAGCTCACTTGATCACCCTCCCCCCTAGAACTAGCAAGAAATATTATGACAAGACTTTATATTGCACATATCATAGAGTTCATGGTCACTCCACTAATGAATGTAACACTTTGAGTCATAAAATACAACACTTTTAGGAGTTTGGTATACTTCCCCATGTGGGGGCATCCAATTCCTATAATTGCTATTTATTTTCACTCTAGCATGCATCCCCTCAATCCTTTCAGCTCACCTTTGTCCTGCACTAAGTGGGGGCAAGGGGTTTGATAGCCTTTTCCTCGTATGTCTCTTGTCATTGCCTCCTTTCGCTAGTTGTTAACCTTTCATGCATACATAAGAGCAAGCTTGGGATGTGGACGACATGCCTTAAGTGGATCGCATATGACATACTTCTCTCTTTCATGACATAGCTTATTAGAAACATATGACTTGGCATAGGGATTTTCGAGTAAGCTCTCATGTCCTTCTCTCCTAATTTAAAGTAATTACTCTCATTATAGGTGCTCACAATTACTTTAAAGTGGGGGCATACATCACCACTCACATTTCATTGTGTGATTTTATTTTTCTTGCGATTTCCTCTCTTGGAAGCATTAGGTACAATGTTGCCTAGGATGAGACCTTGCTCTTGTCCCCTCTTGGAAACAAGATGAGATCATTTTTCACTTTTCCTCTCTTGGAGACATTGAGCATGATGTTCCCTAAGATGATACCTTGCACGAACAAAGAAAAATCCCTTTGAAAAATCTTTATATTATTTTGCATTAACAATGTCTATGAGTGTCTTGCATATGAATTTTTGCTTACCTCATGGAACTCGAAAAACATTTTTCTTTGTGGTGCCTTGTTAAAGTTATAAATAGTTATAAATTTGATATGGTTGAGTGGGAAGCCCACTTAGTGGAATGAATTTTCCCCATATCCACCTTTGTGTTTGTGAGTGCATGCCAACTAGTGTATGTATCTTACCTTTTTGGGATTTCTCACCGCGTGGACAATCAAAAGTTTTGTGTCCTGAGAGTGAGTATGTTGTGGCCTTCTCACCCCGCAGATGACATTATAAAGTTCTATGGCCCCAGAGTGAGTACATCTTTTTCACCCTTTCTTTCCATCTTTCCTTTGCATATTTTTTTATCTTGGGGGCTTGACTTGCATGTGGATCTCTCTTGAATGTCTACTTTAATGAGAGTTTGAAGCAAGTTCATCCTCTCACTAAAGTGGGGCCTAAATGTGCCATAGCAAAAAGAACCCTTTGCTTGAAATGGGATTAATTCATGATAAAATGGACTTAATGAGGTCTTAATCTAGTGTTGTGACGTATTTTATGCATCCACACTAGATCTTGGACCCTTGCAAATTGAATAACATTCTTTTAATGACGTCTTGTAAAGGTGTTGCAATGTCTTGTAAAGGACTTTCATGCTTTTCTAGACTTAATGAACATATTTCTCCCTAATTCAACATTATAAAATTTGTTTAATAATATTATTACATCAATCTAGAAGGCTTATAACTTAATGTTAAACTAGTATTGTAATGTGCCTCACACATTCACATTGGTTCTTGTGCCTTCCTAGGCTACGTGGACCTCATTTTTGTGTTGTAAAGTGTATTTAATCACACTTTCACATTGAATTATGTGTCCCAATCCCTATTTGACATTCACATCATCACTAATAGGCCCCTAATAACCCATATTGTGCATACCAAGGCCTAAATTGATCAAACCCGACAAAGTTGCAATTTAAACCTTATTTTCTTATCTCTTAGCTTCTTAGCCATTGGAATGGCCCTTGTGGGACCAATTCACCATGCATGGTGAATTAGTCCCATCTAGGTGGGACCCATTCACCATGTGTGGCAAATGAGTCCTATTTGGCCCCATTTTGACCTTTGAGCAGGAAATAAAGTGAAATTTGAGTTAATTTCACTACATGTCAGCCTGTGATGAGGTATAATCGAGATACTAAGGAAATTTTTTCTATAAATAAGTGTTTTCATCCTCATTTTACATCTAACAACTTATTATTACATCTCTCATCATTAATTCATCTTCTATCTTCTCATCCAAGTCAAGAAAGTTATGGTTTCTTCATGAGAAGTCTTCAAGTTAGCTTTCTAAAGCACTTAAGGGCTGAATCTTCATGTATTGTTGTAGACTTTCAAGATAAATCATCACTGCAAGGTAATCAATTCCATTTTTCATGTTTCATTACTTCCTTTCATCATTTTGGTTTAATTACCTAAATGGGGTTTGACCAAGGAAAACCCCCATGCCCTAACATTCAACATATTTCTCTTTTGTCTTGTTTGTATGCAAATTTAGGACTCTTAGTTACTTTCATCCTATTCAGCTCACCCTTGTCCTAAAATAACTGGGGGCAAGGGGTTAGTTAGCCTTGTTCTCATATGTCACTTGTCATTGTCTCTTTTGGCTAGTTGACCGCCTTTCATGCACATCTAAGAGAAAGCTTGGGATGTGGACAACATGCCTTAAGTTGACTCACATATGACATACCACCTGTCTTCATGACGTAGCTTATTGGAAACATATGACTTGGCATAGGGCTTTCCATGTAAGCTCTCATATCTTCTTCTTCTACTTTAAATAAATTTCTCACAATAATGGTGTTAGCAACCACTTTAAAGTGGGGTCATACATCGACATTCATATTTCATTATGCGATTTTTTTTCTTCTTGCAATGCATCCTTTCCTTAGTGGTGTCATTGGGATTTATTTCCTCCAAGAGCATGATATTTCTTTGACTTGTCCTCTCTTGGAAACATTAGGAACAATGTTCCCTAAGAAGAGACCTTGCATGAACTAAGTAAAATCCCTTTGAACATTCCTTGCACTATTTTCCATTTACAATTTCTATGAGTTTCAAGCATATGAAGTCTTGCTTGCCTCATGGAGCTCGAAGATCATTTTTGTGTGGTGCCTTATTAACATTATAAAGAGGTATAACTTTGGTATGGTTGAGTGGGAAGCCCAATCTAAGGCATGAATTTCCCCATAGCCACTTGCGTGTGTGTGAGTGTATGTTTCTCACCTTTTAGAGCTTCTCACTCGATGGACAACCAAGAGCTCCATCGCCTCAGAGTGAGTATGTATTTTTGGACAAACAACCTATATTTGATCCACATCGTGTTGGAAAAATGGTTGAAGCTTGATCCACCTTTTGATTTTTGTTTATTCTTGTTCTTCTTTTCCTTCTAGTTATTTCCATTGCATGATCACGTATCTTGTTTTTCTACAAATCATTCACCTTGTGTGTGTCCTTTTGTGCTTATGTTAGTTTGACTTAAAATCTTGGATCCTGGGAGCTTGACTACCTCCATCATCTTTGATATCCTAGATCATCCACATTGGTATGATTGGACCCATCTTGAATGTCTACTTTAGTGTGAGTTTGAAGCAAGTTCATCCTCCCACTAAAGTGGGGGCTAAATGTAGTGTCAAAAAAAGTACACCTTGCTTGATTCAAGAATAATTAATGATAAATTAAACTTAATGTTGCCTTGGTCTTGTGGTGTGAGGTGTTTTACACATCCACATTAGGTCTTGGGCCTATTTTAAGCTAAATTAATTTAACTCTACCCTAATTTAAAGTTGTAAAATGTATTTAATTGCATTCTCACATTAATCTAGAAGTCTTGTAAATAAAACTTGTTTTTAATCTAGTTTTTGTAATGTGTTTTACACATTAACATTGGATCTTGTGCCTTTATAGGTTATGTGGACCTCATTTTAATGTTGTAGAGTGTATTTAATCACACTTTCACATTGAACTTTTTGTCCCTAGCCCTAATCACCATTTATATATCATCATTAATAGGCCCCTAGGCCCCTTATTTTTGCATCCTGAGGCATATTTTGACTAATATCCTAACAAAACATTCTAAAACCCTGAAATCTTGAAGACCCACCTCAAAAACCTGAAGGTGGGACTCATTTTCCACCTTGGGTGAATGATTCCCTTAGGTGGGACCCATTCACCTAAGGTGGCGAATGAGTCCCTTTTGGGGACATTTTCAAAATTGAGCGGAAAATTGTAATTCTAACTTGAATTTTGATGAATGTCGGCCTTGCGGATCAAAATAATGGCCATTTGAGTACCTTTCCTATATAAAAAAGCTTCCAAATCATTTTTCAATCATACTTTCATATTATCAAGTCAAGCAAGCAATAGTTAGGAATTTCAAGTCTTCACAAGGTCATCATGATAGCTTTCAAGATCATTTATAAGGCATACAAGAGCAATATTATTCATCAATTGTTGTAGAAATTCAAGATCCATCATCATGGAAATTTTCTAATTGCATTACTTCATGTTTCATGCTTCATTATCTTATTTCATCATTTTGGTTTAATTACCTAAAAGGGGTTTGACCAAGGAAAACCCCTATTCCCTAACAATCAACATTTTCTTTCTCTTTGTGTGATTGCAAATCTAGGTGCTTTGAACGCTTGGAGATGATTGAAGAATAGGTTCCAAACTTGTTGGAGTCATCTTCCTGCTTGCAAGGTCAAAATGATTCAGACACTTGGAGATACATATTGAGTAGATTGAGTGCCATTGTACCTATTTTTTAGATATCTTTGTGGATTTGGATACCCATTTGGCTAAAACAAAACTTAGTATAGTTTTCCAGAATCAAGACTGATTTTCCCAGAATGGTGAATGAGTCCCACTAGGCTTAAATATCAGTATTTCCAAAAGTTTAGAGCTATTTCTAGTCTTCAATACATTTCTAGGTGCACACTTTCTATTTTATAGCTTTCTGTTTTGCTTTATCTGCATTTCTAAGTCATTTTCTAGGCCATTTTGCATATCACACTATGTTTTCAAACATCTTGCATTTTCCAAGTTTACACTTCGTGGTGAACCCTTACTTGTTGTTATCCTTTTCCTAGAACTCTCGATTTGTTAGATTTAAATATCCTTTGCATTGAAATCTCAAGGGTTAGTTCTTGAGTGAAGGATTGAAAATAACCTCTCTCCTTTTAGGTCCAAAACCCTAGAAGAAAGAGAGACCTATTTTGTATGTTTCAATCGATAAGGTTGCTCTCATTGTCTTTCATTTTTTCATCATCTATGTTGAAATTCATCACATCATTCTTTGTTTCACTAGCTTTGAGAAAGGAGATATTATGATTAGTCATATGATTGGTAAAGATTTACAAATTTTGATTAGGAGGAGCTAATAACTTATTACCTTGGTCATTAAAATCTCAAATTTGAATATGATTAGAATCAATAAGGTCTTGCACAAGATGTTTAAAACACTTGCAATTTTTTGTATCATGTCCATTTTGTCGATGAAAATGGCAATAAGAATTTGATATATAGTTTGAAGGTAAAGGATTAGTAGGATCAAGAGTTCTAACGGGAGGTAGGGAAATAAAATTCTTTTCTAAGAGTTGCAACATGATATTATGAAGGGTATCAAGTAGGGGTGTAAACTATCTATTTCCATCCTCAAAGACATATGGTTTTTTTGTCTTTATATCAACCACTTGGGTGTCAACAATTTTATTTGATTGAGGGGGATTAAGCTATAGAAATCCCTTTTTTTTTTCTTGAAAGGTTGATAGTTGGTTTGAGGTGTGGATTCATACTTTTTAGGATGGTTAGAGGGAGTTTTTACTTCATGACTACTAACCAAATTTTTGTAATCATGAAGGGCTATACATAATTGTGTGAAGGAAGGAGACCTTAACATCTCTAGTTTAGCTTGGAATGTATCTTGCAAATTGGAAATAATCTTAATGTTTATTTGTGAATAAATCATTTGGTATCGTGCTATGAAATTAGTGACCTTTTCATCATCCTTTTGTTTAGATGTCATCAAATCATCTAAGGTCATCTTAGGACCCTTGTGAATTTGGAAGTGGTTGTAAAAGGCATAAATAAGTTCATTGAATGAATGAATTGAATTATTTGGTAGGGAGAAAAACCAATCTAAAGTAGCATCTTTCAAAGATCTAGGAAAGATCTTAGCCAAGAGTTTATCTTCAAAAATGAAGTCACTACATAAGGCCATTTAATCGGAAACATGGCTAATAGAATTTCCTTTCTCATTATATTTCTCAAACCTAGGAACCTCTATACCTTGTGGCATTTTTGTTCTCAATATCTCCAAGGATAATGGGTTGATTTTGATGTATTGTGAAGGTTTTCCATTGTTGTTTTGGTTTAATGTGGTGATTTGTTATTGTGGGCTGAGACATTTTGCAAAATTTTGTTAAGGATTTGATCGTTGTTGGTATTGTGATATGGAGGTGAATAAGGTGGAGTTGTGTATGTATGTGGAGGGAAAGTGAATAGTAGATTTGTGACAGGGGATGGTTGAGGAGATATGAGATTTCAATGCATAAAGCTAGTGGGATTCCAAGTGGAAATACCTAAGGAAGTGTTGGCATTGCTAGTAGGATGGATGGTTGTAGTAACATAAGTAGTAGTGTAGGTAGGAATAGAGGTAAGGGTTGTGGAAGGAGGAATTAAATTTCCACCTTGGCTTTGAGTGTATCCCAAAGCTTGAGCATAAATAGTCATGGTAGGGACATGTTTATCAACAATATGAGCTAGAATTCACACAATCTCTTTTCCATGTTCATTTTCAAGCATTTTCCTTACATAATCTAAATCAAGAATGGCACTACTAGAAATGTTTTTAGAAGTCACAATGCTTTGCGATTTTTCTATTGACATTAGAAGACATTGCTTCAATATCATGCACATTAGTTATAGGTAGGGAAGTAATTGGAAATGAGGTATGAAGATAATGATCCATAGTGGGTTGATTAATATCAACACTATGATTGAAAAAGTTGGAAAACCCAAGATCCATGGCGAATGGTGTATCACGGGATGACATGAGTCTCAAACTACATATCACGATAGTATTGCTAATAGGACACCAAGTTGTGAAGCTCATACAAGTTTCATAAACTTGAAATGCACCCAAAATGGAAAATAGTCAAGATGCAATAAAATATCCTAAGATGTAAAGTGCAATGCAAATATGTAAAAGAAATTTTTAGATTTCAAACAACATAATTTTCTGATTATGCTATGTAAAAAATTGAAAATGATGTCTTGTAAATATAATATTGAATTCAAACAATGCACTAAATTTATCAAATGAAGCTTTATATGGTTAATTCTAATTAACAAAAAATCGATAAACTGAAAATAATAGAACAAAATATAGAAATAGAGGTTTTAATGCCCAAAAATTTAGAAAAATATCCCTAATCAAGTCTTAGATTATGGTTTAAAAAATTGAATTTATAGATCTTTGAGTTGATTCTTCTGGTTTCTAGATTTTTGTTTCAGACAGTGAGTTATAGTTTCATATTTTTGTGAAATTAAGCTTGAATGCAAATGCAAAATATGACTAAATGAAAACTTAGGAGAGATAATTTGAAATGAAATTTTGATTCAATTTTTAAATGTAAATGAATGATCATGCAATGTTATGTAAATCCTTTGCAAAATGAATGATTTTTTCATATTTTCAGATTTAAAGAATGCCAAAAATGAAATTCTAAAACCCTAAATGAGATGCAAACAAATGTAAGTTAAAAAAACCCTTTAAATGAAATGAAAAAAAATGTAAGTTAAAAAAACCCTAAATGAGATTCAATTCAATGCAATTCAATGCAAATGAATGCAAGATCTATACCTAGGGGTGAAAATAGACTCCAAATCAGAAAAAAACAATGCTCAAAAGGTTGGGTTCACCAAAATGGAAAGACAAACAAATAGGTTATGGTGGAATTAATGTGAGGTATGATGGACCTATTCTTCCTCAATTCATTAGGAAATGATATCCAGACAATAAAATGACTATCAACCCTTAGGTGAATCAAGTCAAAGTGTGAATCTATAGATTTCCTTATTGTGTCAAGACGAGGGTCCTGGTCAAACAACACTTTGAGGAGAAAAAATAAAAAATAGTAAATCAACACCAAATTGCAATCTAACGCTTGGAAAAACATGATTAAGCTCAATACTGACAAAACCAAAAATAAAATGAAGATCAAAGAGGGGCAGATCTAAATGTACCTTTCACCAAAAGTTAGTTTATGAAGGTAATCTAGGACTCATTCACCCAAGGGCCAATGGGTCCTCAGTTAGGGTTTTTCTGTAACTTTCAAGAGCCTTTGCTATAGATTTGAATCTTCCAATTTGTCCAAGTTTTAGGTTTGGAAAGATGGAAATAAATTATGTAGATGATTTTATGTGAGATGACAACTTTTATGACAACTTTTGTAACATTAACAACTTCTTCAAGTTTTTCTCTTCAAGAGATCTTCAATATTTCTTCCATGTAAATTTGAAAACACAAACCAAGAGGGAAAAATGTTTTTTTTTTGGTGAATGGAGGTTTTCCTTTGTCAAACCCCATTTTGGAAATTAAACCTTGAAATAAAATAAAACATGAAAAAGGGAATGAAGAATGAAAAAATCTATGCTACCACTCAACAAACCCTTGCATAAACCTTGGAATTTAAATTTGTAATTTGCATGAAATGGCCTCAATGTATGTGGATCTTGACACTTGAATATTTCTTAAAATAATGCCTTGAATGCTTGAATGGATCATGAAATCTACATAATAATATTAGCTCCAATAACATGCATGATGCAAGAACTTGATGTGACAATTGGATCCTTATTGTTGCAATAAAAATTTAATAAAGATGCCTTTGAATGCCTTGAAGTTACTCTAAAATTCTCTTGAAATGCTCTTGAATTCTATAATGAAAATATTCTAGCTTGAAAACTCTAGGTGAAAAATAGTGAAATAACCTTATATTTATAGATATGTATCCTAAATTTCCCAAAATTCAAATATCACAAGTTGACATTGAAATATAGATTTGAAAACATAAAAATACCTCCAAAAATATATTTTGAATTTAGGTCCTAGGTCTAAGTGTAATGCCTCACCATGCAACCCCAAAGGAAACTAACATACAAGCATTTAAGTCACAATTTTTTTTTTTTAAAGAAATAATATGTAACAACATACATCACATGAAATGTAACAATATAAGTACAACATATAACAAAGTTCCTTGGGGTTACATAGTTGCATCACTTCTCATATCAACATCTTACACTACAAGAGATAGGCATACACCCAATCAAATGACCTGAACATGGATCATACATTAACAATACGAAGATACATTGCTTCAAGGTTAACATCAATACAATGTTGATTCCCAACATCTATGGGAAGAGTATAAAATCATGGAAAGATAAAATTGAAATTGTAGGAATACAAGGCTACAAGCTAGATCAAACTCTGACATAACTTAGAAGTCACTGCAACAGGTACAACTCTACACATCTCGAATCTTCGGATGGGGACCCAATGGGGTGCGTAGCACGTTCCACCCGACCACCCCCGTGCTAGGAGTAAACAAGAAAGATCCTCACCCAAGAATTCAAACGAACCAATGGTAACAAGGCTCCACAAAAGGATAACAAATCACAATATAATAACCCATAACATTGCCAACACATAACCACAACAAGAGTAATGAAATGTCAAACAAGAATCAATTACCAATATTATAGATCAACACTAAATAACCATAAGAGGTGCCGACAACAATAGAAACCAAGAACTCTCCAAATGAGATTGCAAATCAACCAACAATAAATATCCAAGGGCACCATTAATCCACACCAATAAACAACAACGATAATAGACAACTCCAGAGGCAACATAACAAGAGAGACAAAGGGCATAGTGGGAGAGTGTCATTGCATGGCCTTACATGAATTCGCTAGACTACCTATCACAAGGTGTCGCCTCCATCTATACATGGATTATCCAGACAACCTAGCTCAAGGTTCCGCCTCCATCTATGGTTATCCAGACATCCTATTTCAAGGTGCCGCCCCATAGGGTTACTCATGCGGAGCCACTTACCTTTCACAAAGACAAGGCAGTGACCTTACCAACCAGGTCTTCCCACCCATCCTTAGCCTTTGAGAGTGCTAACGGTAGGGGTGAGGTGCATGTTTTTATCTTGTTATGTGTTAACTAACCCAGCCCACTAGATACATTAATTAGGTTATCACTTATTTAAGGAAACTCTTTCAAGGGTGACCACTTGTACACTGGCCCCAAGAAGAGCCACTCTCCCCTACGGTTACCCTAAAATCAAAGACAAGCAATGGGTGTACCTCGATCCTCAAGACATAAAGGAATTCTTTATAAAACATAATACACAAGGCATGACCATCTTGTGACTATCCCAGCATCAAAACCCATAAACTAGGAGGTACCACCCACACAAAAATTCATGTGGTAAAAAGATAGACAAAAAGGTACAGCAACAACAAACGAGCACACAACAACCCCACTTCCCTTAGCCCCTGGAGGTACATAAATATCTACCCAAGAACCAAAATAACTCAATATGCCAAATCAAGTCATACTTTCAAACTTGTACAAAAGTTCAACCTAAATTAAACATATATCAAATACAAATTTCCATCACACAAAGTCAAGCAATATAAATCAACTCATGCAATTAAAATTACGCATCATATAACCCCTTTATTTTGAATAATTAGGAAGTTAAGGATAATCACATAAACCTCAAAATACACTATACAAAGCAAATCACAATAACCGGTAATCGTAAAGGCATCACTTCCACATTCTATATCAAAACATTTAACAAACAATAATAATAACCAATACGTTTATTCAAATTTACTAATTTCAAAGACATTCTAAAGAATCAATAAACATATTATTTAAACATCATTATAAAATCATTTAAAATAATAAAAGAAATCATACTATATAAAATACAAACCATTTCTGAATAAAAGTAAATATGATTATAAACATATTTTGTGAATATCTAAATGCAAAATTACTCTTCTAATAAGATCATGGATATGAATAAATATATGTTTTATATTCAAATTACTCATCTTGTATTATATATGTATATTCATATGAATATAATAAAAATATATTCCATCTATTTTTTCTTAAAGAAAGGTTATAAATAAAATAAAAACCGCATTTAAAAATTATCAAAACTGATGCTTTTCTTTCTAAAAACCTAAGGTCACTAATTACCTATTTATTTAATTCTCCTAAAGCTAGGATCTTCTTCCTACACCTTGGAAGTAGCTTTACTATAAAGAATAAATAAATAAATAAATAAATGAATAAATAAATAAATGAAAAGTAAACTAATAAAACCATTTAATAAGAAAAGTCTCCTTAAGGAAGTTATACGTGGCCCCTAAAAGAAGCCCCTTACTAAGCTAAGTTTACCTTGACTTTGAAATACTAATAAAGAAGGACTTCCCTATGCATACGTTGAATTATCTATATAAACACACGAAGTGCAAACATAAATGACATGCGGAATATATATGCCGGCATCAAATTCTCCCATACACATAATTTAATAAAACAGGTCAGACGTGCACACCTTCCCTTCTAATGGGACGAGGATTGACGTAAAAAGGAAGGCAATTCTTGTGTGGACGGAGGAATGCGCTGGGCACGACCTTTATAGGCAGAGAAGCTTCCGAGGAAAATGGTATTGCCATGGTAAACGTGAGTGCAAAGTTCAAATTCTAAGCAAATGATAACTTCGACTGTTTGCAGACGCCCTCAAGGATATCACGTCTTGGAGAAAGAAAGGATAACATAATATACATGAAATAGATTTTGCAAGGAAGCTCTCAAAATCCTTGAACTAATGAAGAAATCTAGAACACCTCTAACGTTGTAAGGTTTGCTAGTGTCCTGGGTGCATGCAGTCACAGCGGTTTAGCGAATGAGAATTACACATGCCTCACACAACAGTAACCTTTGTTGCATTACATATATAGTTAATCATTAAATGTGTGCGGCTGATCTTCGTACCAGTGATGGCTATCTTGGGGACACCCTAAACCGTATTACAAGATGGCAATTTAAAATTGAAGCTAAACTGGCATGGCTAAGAGGAGAAAGGATAGGAGAAGAGCTGCAAACCAATTGAGGATTAAGATGACCATAGAAGATAGCAGGGCATCTCTAGATAGAATACATTTACCTATAATATGACTGACACTAAAGACATCAATAGAAGGCACAGGTGAGAAAGAGAAAGCGGCAGACGTCAACCTAGTAAAAGCATCGCCCCAAGTCACAAGTAATAGCAACAATCTCTACTACAGAATATATGCATCAGATTTAGAAAGGGAAGCAACCAGTCTGAAATCAGATTACTAGAAAAAGAAACGTTATAAATAGAGGTCATTCGATGCAAATACAGGGGAGACTTTTTCTAAAACAAAACACCCATTTCTACTCGTGGGGTATAGTCGATGTACCTACAGGCGTCCGATGCATACACCCAAAACATTAACACTTTATAATAAATTAATAACCAAAATGAAACTTCTCTCCTACACAGCTAGGATAGGTGCAAGAGGACATTACTATATGATACATATATCGTGCTTAGCTATAGTAGGGAGAGGTGCAAATTAAAAGTAAGGATTCTTTACTAGAGTGCCCGGATCACAAAATACACAAGGAAAGGATTTGCAGAAGAAATTTATTGCAGGAAATAACATCGAACAAATCAATACTCTACTATGTACATATTAACACATAAACTGAACTTACACAGGTGGATCGTTTGGAGATCTTCTTACACTCGGATTGCCAATCTCAGACTCTCCGCTATTAGGAACTAAGTAGCTCTCTTCCGTAAAACCCTTGACCTACGCCCCTTCCTTCCCCAAAATTCATCTCGAATCCAATGCTTATTGACGGAAATGGTGATCAAGATCAACTTCTCACCCTGCCTCCTGACCAGTCCCCATTCTTTGGACATTCCCTCCTTTCAATTCTAACGGCTGTCTTATATTTTGTACTAGCCCAAAAATTACAGAACCCGTCCCAAAATATTACTTGTTTCCCCATACATCGATAACTTTTCTCCTCCCAAAATCCCTCTCTAATTCATAATAAAAACACCCAAGGAAAAGAAAAAGCGTCCTATTTCTGAGGGAAAAAATATCATTTAAAACTCAAAAACTCCAATAAAACAGTAATTTACTTTTCAACAATTAGCTCGAAACTGTGCATGCACTCGCATGCCAAAACTTTCTATCTTTTTCATTGCTTTAACAAATCATTTGAAATCTCATCCTTCTTATTTCTTTAATTTCTTATTTTATTTTAGACAACCTTGCAATTTAATTTTAATTTAATTAGTTATCTTCGAACAACCAATAAATTATTAATTATTATCGGATACCATTAAAACAATATTTTTTTTACAAAACAAATTAATTTATTTATTTAATAATAAACTATTTACTTAATATTTCAAAAAAACTAATTTATTTAATTAACATTATAATCTTCAATTTTATTAAATCAATGCTAATATAATTAATGGAGTAAACAACGCTATCAAAATATTACATTTATCACCTAAGCCATTAACACACTAATCCATGATAACACAAATAGACACTTACCCAAATATCTAGATGGACTACCATGGAGGGACACTACACTAAGGGAGGACCCATTTTCCCATGGGTGAATGGGTCCTAGGTCCCTAAACCTAGGACACACATTTCTCAATGAGAAGTGTTATGTTAAGGAATTAATGAATGTCAGGTTTCCTATTCAAAAAATGTAATAAAACAAGCTTGGAAAATGAATCAAGGTGCCAATTAAGGAAGTATTATGCTCAATTAATTAAAGGATCCCTAAATAAGTGTGAAAGTGTAAAGGAGTACACTTTACAACACTAAAATAAGGCACAATTAAGTCAAAATTAGCTAGGAGGGCCTAAACAAGTGAGAAAAAGTAAAAGGGATATATTTTCATCACTACAAAATTCTCATGGTAGAGGATCCATAAGAAACATATAATATTTGGAAGGATACCAAAGACATAACCAAGAAGCTATATTAGGAGATGGTCTAGAATATCAAGGAACAAGGGGGAATCCCCTAAGACTAATTCCACATTAGGAATGACTACTTATGAATAACCCAGGGGGGGAGGAATCTAACAGGAGTGTAGATACTTCCATTGGAAAAAAAATCCACATCAAGTTCTACAATCAAAGCCATCAAGGATTTCCTTACATAACAATATCAACTACAGTTGATACCATAGCTACACTTTTTGCAAATTATAATGGTGGGGTCATAGGTTGTCTTGTCTAGCATCTCACCCCTCCAAAAGATACAATCAAGGGATATTTTTCATGCTACCACCTAGGAAGAGATTCTACAAGAACATGTATAGAATGTAGAGAAATTGCAAGAGGTGATGGATACATTACAAGGGTCCATCCTACATTTTTCCTAGGATAAGTCCATTCCCTTGCCTCAATAGTTGAAACAATTAGTAGACATCCTATAGGTAGAGTTGGCCTCTGAGAAAGACAACATAAGAAAAGAGCCCCAATAAGAATTTACAAAATATAGAACTAAGAAATATACAAAGAAGTGCACTACTACATGCATTCCTAGCTAGAGAAGGACATAAAGAGAATGGAAGATTGCATAAGTGAAGCAAGGGTGTTATATCAGTTTTTTGTTTAGTGGCCAAAAATAAAAGAAAATCTTAAGGGACCAAATGATTAGTTTAAAAGATTGCATGTTACACAAATAGCCCCTAGATATGACACCCTCTTGGACATACAATCCACACAAAGGGTTCAAATAGAAGCCCTTCACATGAAACTAAAAATTCACAACTAGAGGGAGAAAAAAAAGGAAAAACTTTCAAAATTTAGAGAAGTTATGAACAACCATTTGGTACATCTATCCAATCCAAAAAACTAGAAGGAGAAAAGACAATTACTTAGAAGATTCTAATTCCCAATACTCTCACTAAGGAAGAGACTACATTGAAACAAATGCAAGGCCACATATCCACATTGAAGCATGCACAATCACACTGGGCCACATCCTTCAATAAGATCAACATACAATACAAACACATACTTCCAATTTGAGCATAATGTCTTGATGATAAGACATCATTTTTAAAGGGGGGATGATGTTAGTGGGTTAAGGGCCAAAAAATATCTTACCACAGGCTACTACAAAAGGTCCACAAAGGGAAGAAAATGAATTAGTTGTAATTGGGAGACATGTCCATGGGAATGCACATATATATACAATTTTAATAATATGCTAAAGGTATATATGTATATAGAAAGATACAGAGATATGTATGAAGAATATATGAGTAGAGACTAAGGCCTACCTTTTGTATATGGTTATGATATAATATAAGGATATAAGGAGTTTTCCACATATTTATTATGGATGAATGAATTATTGTTTCAATGTTAACATAATAAAGCTTTGTCCATTGTTTGGAATTCCTTATCACAAATGTTTGTTTCTTTTATTATATCATCTAGGGTATAAACTGACTACACAAAAGATCTTGGGGTACAAATCTTCAGACTATATACTTCTCCATTCTTCTTGCCAATAGTATGATAGGTTTGGGAGCTATTGGTTATTTTTTTAGAACCAAAATTAATCTCAGTCCTAACCTATTGGCTTGCCATGACACAATTATCAACTAGGTTGAGGATTGGCCAACAATTAAGTAGAGTGGTTATTACTTTACTTCTTCTCTTTGGGCTCTGTGAGACCCTGGGAGGGTAATCCCACATATACTCATAATATTTTATGCTTTTTCAAGAATATTTCTTCACACGGATGCACTATTGCATGAAAATCACCTTATCAAAAGCTTGACAAACCTTAGATAGAAGTGTTACTTATTTTCAAGGAGTGTGCCTTCATACTTAGAAGTGGAACATTGAAATTTAAAGTATTTTAAATCATTCTTCATCTTGAATCGTAGGCCCAATTCAATATTGGCTCAACTAATTATAAGATAAACTAATAAGATAATCATTACTTTATCTAAGGAAGAAAATGAATTATAACTGTTAGTCAATTAGTAATACAATTTGGATTGAATCTCAGAAATTAGTGGACTATTTGGATGTCACTTTGTAACATCTAACTCACCGTGTTTACAAAGTATCACTTCCTTACTAAATCCTATATACTTTTTTCACAAACTAATGAGCTCATTTCAGCGTTTAATCAATTATTTGAACTGAAGCATAAAAAAAATTCATACATTATGTGAAAATGACAAAAGACAAATGAAGATGTCATTAACAATCTTCATTCATAACTTGGAAGAAAACACATAGGAGAGCAATATTTGTAAACTAAAACTATTCTTCATTTTTGATATTTCATTATAAAACCATATTTAAGATTCATAGATAGCATAACTTTCATCTTAGACTTGCTTTTGATTCATCTACTAGAGTATCTATTTACATTATATTCTGCTATATCATAGTATCTATTATGACCTTATCTATACTCAAAATTTCGAACTCTTTTTTTTTAACCATGAAATCCCCTTTATATAAATAGGGGAGAAACAAACACCCGACTAAATTACAATTTCAATTTCATTTGAGTTCATTTCAAAAACCTAATTCTAACTAACTCCTTGAAGGACTCTCTAGGCAGTTTCATACGTAATCATTTCAGAATAGGGGAGGCAAGAAACATGTTGACAATATTAGCCGTCATTGTCATAGTATTCGTTGTTTGGAACAAAAAGATTTGATTCATATTATCTGGAAGATTATTCCACATCAACATGAGGAAACAAAAGACAAACCATGGACATATGAAGAAAAATAACTCCTATGCAAAGACCATGGTGTCATCAAAAACTAAAATAGGAGGTGACCCTTATTTAGAGTCGTCAACATCCGAAAATGCCTGACCGCTCCTTGTCCTCGATGCAATTGGAGGTGTAGACATGCAAAATTTACATTATACATTCGATCAGATTCGGTCAAATTAGCTCTTACATTAGGCAAATTCATCACTTTCATCCATTCATTAAATAATCTCATTTATCAAATAAACATTGTCATTCAACCTTCATCTTGCATCATTCACTTAATTAAATAAATCAGGACTTTATTTAAATCAAATCCTAAATCATATTCCACCATTTTCTGATTTAAATAAATCAAGTATTTAAGTCCAAAATGTCAACTCACCTAATCAGCATTAAATCAGCATGATCATCATCTAATCCTAATCTAATACTAATCACATCCCACTTGCATTATCTAGACCTAGCCACTTGCACAATAAATCAATTTTATTGATTTATTAAAACCTCATTTTCCCTCAACATGACAAGTCAAGCAGGGCATTTATTGCTCTTCTTTCTTGTCCCCCTCTCAAAATTTATTAAAATTTGAATTTGAATTCTTCCTCTCTGGGCACTCTTCCCAAATCTTGCATATACATCAACTAATCACATGATGACAAGTGTCCTCAACTCATTGGCTTATTTTTGATCCCACATTGGTCCCTCTTCAACATTTGGCATTTTGAAAAATCTTTAAATAGGTGCATCATCCTCAAGAAAATCCTTCACAATCTTATGCAAGGTTACTCTCTTCATTTGAGATTTGATCTTGTTCATCATCCACTCCATCATCTCCATTTGCATTTTATCATTTTGAGCTTTGATCAAGGATTGGGAAAGGGTCACTAGCACATGTGACACCAATCCAACTATGGAATAGGTAATTTGGTTTTGTTTTCATAATGCTTTGGTCTTTCTAGTATCATTTGTTGCATTTGGAAACATTCCTAAGGTATTTCATAGAGGCATTTTAATAGAGTTTGCATAACACTAACCTATGCTTGAAGTGTAGTTTGTTTGCAGATTTTAAAAAGATGCCCACATTTGGCGCTAGAAGGAGGGCAAGGGAGATTTTTTTATTTCTTTAATGAAATTAAAATCTTGAAACTTTCATATGATCTCCAAACGTAGTTTGATAAGTCATCCTTCATTTCATATATTTTGAAAAAAAAAAATTCTTCTTTTGCAGCCTCTATGAACTGTATTGTTTCGCTTGTTTAAAAATCTATTTCCTGTGTACTAGTGCATTGATATACACTCCAAATGCTAGCGTAACGGTGTATTGTTTCGCTAATCCCTGTGATTTGCAGATAATCAGGAATATTGTGTTTATATGGTAAAGATGACTGGTATTTATTATTCTGTCTCAAGAATCGGGAAGGAAATAACACGATTTGGAGTTGATTGAGATAACAAAGGAATGCCTTTGCAAATCAATATAGGATTTTGTGGATAGTAATTTGATTCTGATCACTGCACTTAGGTGCACTTAGATCCTCTGTTGAGTGAGATTTTATGCTTATTGTAATGCTTATTCATGCGCATGTATTGTTATTTGCTCGCATCTATTCTCTATATACGTTATGGTGTCTTTCTGTCTGTCACTATTTCCTGCACATTTATGACTATTCTTTAGTGACCTTGTTTTTGATTGTTTTCTTATACCAATAGATGAAGTTCTCTTAGGTGACCAGCGCATAAATAAATCTTCTCTTGCTCCTGTCTTTTGGTTTAAGTTTAGCCATCTGCTATTATCTTGTGGTTTATTGCATTTTCATAACAGACATGCTCTTACAACAGCCATGCGAGCACTCACTAACAAGTGTTTAAGAGACTTCTACTATCATACGCGCTGGTAGTGGATCTGTGTTTGGTGATGGGAAACATGAGAATTTTGCAGCTATCTTTTGAGTTGTCTCTTCTGATTGTAGGAAAACATTGAACAGCGAGTTATTTTTCAAATCTTGTTACTAATCTGTCCTCCAACGTAGCATGTATTGTGTTCCTTTCTTTGAGGCAGATTATCAGACAGTTCACATGTCTTGTCTATGTTCATGTGTCTTGCCTAGGCTTTCACCTACTGGCGCTCCAACAGCCAGCGCAAACAAATCCCATTGGTAAGATCTTTGTAGGCGCGGGTCATTCAAAGAGGTACGTTGCTGATAGAAGGCCAATGATACCTTCTGTTGTGGAGATTGCTTTATCCTCAAGTCAGCTGCCAGTGAATAATACCCACCTTCTAACCTCTGCATTTGCCTCATACACATAACTTCACGTCTTACAAATGTTAATATGTTAATGCTTTCTGACTCTTTTGTATTCGCATTAATGATATTAGACCACTTGAGATTTGTTTTTAGGCGCGGTTTATGCTATGTTTTCAAAGTTTGAAATAAAAACCTGTCACACCAAGCTTTCTGCGTGAGCTAATGTGCATCTCTGGTCATTTCACCTCCATTACTTATTGAGAACGTCTCCTACCTTAATGCGGAAGTTAAGCTAGAGTGTATAGGGTCAGCCACATGATAAGACTGTCTGCGGAGAAATGGTCTTGTGGTTAGGCATTGCCTTTAACAGGGACAGCGAAGTAGGGTCCGGCAATGGTCATACAGGTAAATATGCGCAAAGGCAAGAAGACAAAGCACTAAAAATAGTGTAAATCTGATGAAATTGATTCTGACAGGTACAAGGCGCAGATTTCGGGGAAACAAATTAATAAATCACTCTGAAGTATTGACTTGAGAAACAAGTAAAAGTGAAGCCATCAATTATGCATTGAATGAAGATCAACAACTATGCACTGGCTGCTCTATGTGATATCAGGGAAGATTACAGCTGTGAATACATGATACATTTCTTCGATTCCTTAGATTCTATAATTGAGAAAAAATACACTAATGGATCTGACCTACAGGTTTATTTTTGTTTCACTGATTTAGTGGCTGCCTGCCTTCATCATTTCATTTTTATTGTGTTTTACTCACTCGTTAAACTTTAAAGGATTTAGTGCATTCAAAAGGATCAATAAAATAAATACAAGGTTTGAAAATCAATTGATCTTTTATGAAAGAGGGGGTAAGTTGAAAATTTATTGACCTTGGATTTAAATTTATCATATAGAACTCAAGTGCTTTGTTGATACAATTTTATTATCTCTTTAAAATGTTTTTTTGAATGGTTGATATTTCTTGTATACTTTTATCATTTTACCATAGATTCCTAACTCATATTTTGTGATCTTTTTAAGGTACAAAAGTGAACAAAGGAAAAGCGAAAGGTACAACGAACGACAAAGGTACCAAAAGAGAACAAAGGCAAGGTGAACAAGGTACAAGCGAAAGGTGAAAAAGGGAAACAAAGACTAACGAAGGAGGTACAAACGAACAACGAAGGAGAAAAGGTGCAAAGCAAAAGAGGAGGAGGATTTTTGTTTGAAAACATAATGTGTTTTTTAACACTTTAAATGTTTGATCAAAACTACTTCACAAAACGAAAACGAAAGGAGGGGAAGATTTTTTTCTTTGAAAACACAATGTGTTTTTTAACACTTTAAGTGTTTGATCAACACTTCACGAAATTGTTTTCCTTTTCGTTTTAGAACATTAGTTTTCAATTGGGGCTAAAACGAACAATTTCATTTTCATTGCAAAGGGCTTAAAACGAACCTTAGAACACACTTACTAGATTTCGTTTTGGCAAAATTGAACAAACAATCTTCA